>PVIW01004075.1:0-144091 GCA_004026585.1 Noctilio leporinus | reverse complement strand
GGAATGGGGTAGGGGGGAGGGAGAGGTAGAGGCAAAGATGGGGAGCAGCTTAGACAAGAACCTAGTATAAAGGAACCATGGACATGGACAACAGGTGGGATTGACTTTGGGGGGAATGGGTGGGTGGGTGGGGGGACAGAGGGGAGCAAAAAGGGGATGGATGTAATACAACAACAATAAAATTTAAAAAAAAAAAAATTATAAAGCCTCCAAATTCCTTTCCTAGATCTCTGGCTGTCACTGGCTCCTTTTCCCAGCCTTTCAGCCAGTACCTGGAAGTCTCCATAGCCATATGAACACATTCTCAGACTTTATTTCATTCTCTTTGGAAGCCCTGGGAGCATAAATCCATTGACTATTCATTGATTTGAAAAAGTCATCCAGTTAAATGCTTCAAGTCATGGCTCAAGGACTGTGTGCTCATGAACTCATTAGTAAGTGGTTTCCATGAACAGAGGACTCTGGCTTGCACCCCTCCCAGGAAGGGAGGGTCTTTCCTTTGGATTGTTACACCCTAAGGAAGGGAGTGTGGCAGCAGAAAAACACATGTCCTTGAAGGATGACTTGAATGCTTCTTCATGGAGTATGTCTATCCCTGACTTTAACGGGAACCTTGGGCGCCACAAGTTTAGTAAGAAATCTCCTTCTCTGAGTCAGTGCACTCCGTCTACCTACCATTAGTAAGCCCTTGAGTACCTGCAAGGTAACCAAGCATGTCTGGCTTCTTTATAGGTGTCTTTCCAGGAGAGCTAGGTTCCAGTTC
The DNA here is from genome assembly GCA_004026585.1 of Noctilio leporinus. Lineage (NCBI taxonomy): Eukaryota > Metazoa > Chordata > Mammalia > Chiroptera > Noctilionidae > Noctilio > Noctilio leporinus. The sequence continues at coordinate 143,328 of PVIW01004075.1, read as the reverse complement.
GTAAATATAACTGAAATTCAGTGGCAAACATACCCTAAGGATTACAAGCTAATGCTGCAGATATGAGTAAAACTCAATGAAGAGCCAGGCTCATCCGTTCCATCGGGGGTGGGTGTAGGTGGACAGGGACTTAGTCAGAATCAAGAGCTTTCAGGCCTTAAATGAAAAGGCTTGTGAGAAAAAGAGTAAAGTTTTTACAGTAACACTGATTTTGAGAGAGTATATAGAGGATAGGAGACCAAGATTGCTACCAGCAAGTGCAAAGTCTTCTAATACTCTGCAAGCAACACAGCTGCATACACTGCACAGACCCTTTCCTGCCTCTCAGGAATGAACAGAATCTTAGAAATATAATACTTGTGGCCGGCATAGTATTAGACCATGGAGTCAGATACAGATCACAGTGTGGGGGTAACCCATCTCACTTTCATCAGATTCTTTTTTCAGGGCAGGGCCTCTGGGAAAGTGAATCACATACAACAGGATGGTTTATGCTTCCCTCTAGCTCCATCCCCTGTTAATCTAGTTAATACCTGGTTATCAAAAAGATGCTGTTCAGCAAAAAAAAAAAAAAAAATACATATACATTATATGTCTGTGTGTGTGTACGCGCATGTGCGTGCATGTGGGTAAGACATCAAATATGAAGATGACAAATGGAAGCTAAGAGCTATGCAAACTTCCAATTCTCATGGAATGTTCTGTTTATATATATTGTTGAGTAACAAACTCAATACCACTTGCTTATTTTGCTAACAAAATTGAAATTTTCGGTTAAAATATTGACATGTATGGACTTAAGAGTTATTGACAAGAAGGACTCTCTAGATTTATTAAGTAAAATTAAAAAAGAGCTAGTTGCAAAAAAAGTACATACCAGATAGCCCAGTTTCCAGAATTATAAAAGTCAAAACACAAAATACACAAAAATAGAACCATATATTTAAAAAATGGTTTTGAAAGGAGGAAGTGAGTGAAGGGAAACCTATCAATTTTATTCCAAATACTTCTGTGTGATTTGATTTGTGAAAATAAATGCACTTGTTCCCAAAGTAATTCAGAGAAAATATATTAAAAATAAAAGAGGCTTCATAAAGCCATTCTAGAATCAATTTTCCTGCTATTACAATGACTACAAACCATCTATCATCTGAATGAGTGATCAGTGTCCATTCAAATCAACCACCAATACTTTTCCTCACTTTTACACTTACAGATTATATGACCTACTTAGCACATTGGACAAAATCTTAAATTTGAAAGCTGCAGGACTCTGCTTCCCAATGAAACTAGTAAGTACCCAAAGACAAGAAGAATCTTTCATATCATTTATTTTCTGCCTTCCCACTATCAAGTACAGCACAAAAATAAATCCTTGATAAATACCAGTTAATTTAATTCATTCTAGGTTTTCTTTATAAGCTAATGATTTAATTTTTGTAAATGTTTGAAAGAGTAAGGACTACAGGAATATAAATCTCCTTAAAATCTATACCTAGTGAGTCTCACCCAAAGTTCTCAGTTTGAATAATATGGAGGCCAGATAAAGGAGAGAAGTGCACTTTGAACAAACTAGTTTTCCAATCTATAACTAACCACCATTACCTCTCTTTATCTTGTGTGTCCTGTGTCACTTTGAAAGCTATTTTGAAATAGTGTACTATTGAGTTTCTTAGAGGTTCAACAAATACCAGACGGGGGAAGCTTCTGAGATACATGGATAAAGTTATAGATACAAAAAGTTTGTTACACCATTATTTGTTAAAGCAACATTTAAAAACAAATTAACGTCAAAATATGAATAAATACTTAAATAGGTTAAGATTTATCCCCACATCACAAAACACTGCAAAGTCATGTTTCTAAAGCCTGCTTCAACATAGTAAATTAAATCCATATTTTTAAGTGCCCTCCACTTCTAGTTACTACTGAAATGAAGAGCCAAAATTAAAAATGAGGAAAATCCTGTGCTAGCCCTACAAATCAGGGAAGACTGTTATATACAAGACAGATAATTTAAGTAATTAAAGATCTAGTGCAGATAAGACCAGATGGAGGAAAGAAAAACAGAAAAATAAAATCACAACCAAGAAATTAATGAAAGTGATTCTCGGGTGAAAATAACTGTTCAAAATATGAAAGAATACTATGCAAACACCAAAGTAATTTATGAAACTATGTATATAAATAAGTAGTAAAATCTACATTAAAAGTTAAAAATGATTTTAAACAAAACCTGGAGTTTTGTCCTCCCCTCTGCTTCCCTCCAGGAAAAGAAGATAGAAAAGCTTTTTCAATTTACCAATTTGAAGAGAGACATTAGTATCTTTTTTTCATTTTTGATTTAAACTCCATTATTTTAAAATTTAAACATGATCTTTAGGATTTTCTAGACGGTCAGACTTAGGAGTAATTAAAGGAATTAGGAGCCAAATATAAAGGTTCTTACAATCTCCTTGAGGAAAGACAATTAAATTGCACATTCAAAGCCAAGTTCTTGAAAATGGGCAAAAGTTGATGTGCCATGAATGGCCACAACAGAAGAGAGGCATGGCTCCACCTACTCTTTCAAATCTAGTTCCAGGGTCTATATTCTCAGACCCACATTCAACATGAGGAAGAGTTGATGGATGTAGAATTAGTGATCCTTTTGGACAATTGTGTTTGGCTATGCAAACATGCCAATTCCTTCAAGAACCTAAATTAAGTCAGTTCTCAAAACACGCTTGGAACATCACAGTAGTTCCACTGCACGCCCAGCGCTCAAGCCTTTGTTAGGACCCTCAAGTCTTTGTTCCCCAGCAAGGGCTCATTCTTCAGCCTCTAAGAGTTCTGAACGTCTTCCACCATCTCACTTCTTTCTGATTTATATTGGTTTAACGTGTCTATTATTATTGGCATCACCACTTTCTCTTGCTTCATGGGACATAGTATATGATATTAACTGAAGTTTTCTTTCATTAAAAGTTATTACTTTTTCTCTCCTAACATAGTAATTTAGTAATAAAATTACTAATTTTATTTTATTATAATAAAATTACCAATAATAAAAAATGTAGTTTGAGCAATTCAATAAAAATAGAGGTAAAGGAAGAAATAAAGTTGGTTTGTTTAAATTGAAATATTTGAGCTGTATGTCTATTGGCATGGGAAATATTCAAGAAACATGCAAAAGAGTTTTTATGAAATAATTTATAAAATAAAAAATTCATATAATGCAAATTTTAAAATCATATTGCCGCAGTTTATGGGAGACTCTTTTAATACTCTTAATCGAATTAAAGAGTAGACTCTAAATTTTTTTTTAAAAAAGAGGAAATATTCATATACATCTCTATTTAAGTATGTGTATACATGTGTATTCATATACATACAAGTTAGCAAAAGATATCAGCAATATTTGCCATCTCTAGATGCTGAAATTACTGTAATTTATTTTCTTTAATGTGTTCAAAATTTCCTATAATCAACATATCATAAAATAAATTGAAGTAATAATTTCATATAAAAACTTAATATAATCAACAAAAATGAATAAATTTGTTTAGATCAGAATTATAAATTTAAAAGCATGGTAAACAGAATTTAAAAAGGCAAGTAAGTGTTCAATACCAAATGAATATATTTTCACTGCTTATTATAGCCAATTTCATTTACTATGTATTTGTGAAATATTGTCAATTCAAGTCAGTATTTTTGATGAACAACAATATCCCATAAGGTGAAATCAGTCCATATCCTACTGTAAATGTTATTTTTACCTTTTTTTTAAGTGAGAAATGATAACTTTGTAATTTAGATCATAAACAATAGGTTAGGTCATGAAAAAAACACTTACCTTTAAAATGCCAATATTTTGAAAGTTAAGACAATAACCATCAGAAAACCTATTATTAACTATACAAATTCAAATGTGGCTGCAAAGAGTCACACAATATCTATTTAGCCAAGATTATGTAGCTTACACTGTAATTAATAATAGTACTACAATTTATGAGAATTTAGATTTTTAAAAAATAGTCTTTGATTTAAAATAGTATGAAATCTGACAACAAATCAAAATACTTAGCCAAATAACAAAGAGATACTCAACTTGGCAACAGGTATAACTGTGATGATAATATTATGTATCAAACTAATTTTAAAGGGCAAATATGTATTCATAAATAGAAAGTCTATGTCAATAGGTCTGTTCTGTAAGTATTGAGCCAATGTCAACATAATTAAAAGTTTGAGTGGTCTATACTTTAGGGGACAGACCTCGTTATATATTTCGTTTTCAAGAATAATAGAAAAGGTAACTACATAAGGCACTATAATAAAACACAGGCATCAATTAATACAGATGAATATTTAATCATTCATATGCAAATGCAGTTTCGCCCAGTACAAAAAATGTGGGTAATGGCAGTTGTCCCAATTAATAGAATTTCTGCTCATAAACTATTATCATATTTTGTACTGACCCAGTTATCTGGGGTCCTATCATATTCTGATAATAGTTGAAGGACTGCATTGCCAAACCTAATTTTGTCAATGTGAAAATGGTTGTCTTACTAATTGAATATTAAAATGCATTTCATACAAAAGCATAATACATATTTTATTATTTCATTTTTATTTCAATATCTACCCCAGAATTTTATGTAGCAAATAACATCATACCAAGAATTAAGGTGAGATCTGTTTTACCTTAAGTCTTGAGTTTAGTTTGATTTTCTTTTTATTAATTAGAATATATTGCCTCCAACCCTAACTAAGACTGACACTGTATTTAAAAATCCCAGAATCTAATGAAAGAAAAAGCTAAAGTCAGATCAAAATTTTATAAGGATTTATATACAGAAAAAAAAATGGCATTTTAATTCTTTGAGAAAAAATTCATTGGTATTATGCTCAGTACACAAGCTCTGTACATAAGTCTATGATATCTACTTAGATGATTTTGTATATACTTGGAAACCAATATAAAATCTGTTGTGTAATTCTGTGGAAAAAAAATGATCAAGAAAGATATTTTTTGGTTTATAACCACACAGAAATTTAAGATATAACTCTAGGAAAAAATCAAAATAACAGTGTAAAGAAAAAGTGGCAATTATTTATATCAGTTTAGTTTTTACTAAGCAAAACATTAAACAAAGAAAAAAAACATAAGATATCACAAAGATATATTAGTCCAAATACACAAAAATGAAAAATTCTGCAGCAAAAAAATAATTAAAATTATAAAAATTGGAAAATGTCTGTTACATTTATCACTAGACATTTCACAAATCACAAACAAAATTTTTAAGAAAAAAATGATAAGGAATATCAATAAGTAAATCACAAAATACACATAAATGTACAACAATCCTGAAAAATACTCAAGCTTACTAGCAATGAAACACAAATAAAAATCACTATGAAATTCCATTTTAAAATAAAGAATTTCCAAAGATTAAAATAGAAAATAATAGCGAAGGCAGAACCTTTCTAAAAAGCAATTAGAAAGTATAGGTCAAAAGTTATAAAAGCATGTTATATCTTTGCCTAGTATTCCATATTTATCTCTAATCAGTTATCAAATGTACACATTAATACACATATAAGAAAGTTATATATAATAATTAGAAAAATTAGAAAAATATAAATGCCTATAGCTGATATAATTCCTTGCTGCACTCTTCATCCTCCTCTTCTTCCCAGGTATAATCAGATGAGATTTTTATTTTAAAAAAAGTAATTTGCCTTTCATATAAAGGCAAGGACATGGTTCTCATGAAATAATTTTAACTATGGAGAGAAAGGAAAAACCCTTGAAGATGGTAAAAGACAGAAGAGATCTGGATTTCTATGGGCCCTCACAGAGCAAAGTCACCCATCACAGCTAGGCCACCTGCCTATCTCTGCACTACCTCAAGAGAGAGAAATAAACTTCTAACATATCTTAATGACTAAATGTCCAAATCTCTGTGTCACAATTGCTTAGCCTCTACTTTAGTACAATGACCAACAATATAGGAGTACCTAAATAACTTCATTCTAATGGTGGAACACTATTCTGCTACTGAAAATCATGTATCGGAAAAAAAACTTTAAGAAAGGGGGAAGAGCTAATGACATAGACATTATTTACTAATCTGACATAAGATTAGTTAACAGCAGATATAATTAATATATTAGAATCTCATTTTAGAGAAGGAAAATATACAGGTTAAAAGAGAGCAAATTTTGTAATAGTGGTTCTAACCAGACAATTGGAATATACATTATTTTTCTAATTTTCTGTGATGGTTTTTGCACCCTTGGATAAAATGTAAAAAAAAAAAACAAAAACAAAAACCTGGGGAAAATGTTCCTAGAAAGAAAATCTGTTAAAGGAATCCCAGCACCACAATTGAAAAAAGAGGTGCTCATACCTAGATATTTAAATCTCTAAACTGACCCAGAACAGCAAAACATTTATATACATGGAAAGACCAAGAGCTTTGTGCATAGTAGGGGCTTAACACAAGTTCATTAAAATCAAATACATTTTCTATAAAATCATTTAGTATCATATTAATGAGCTCTTTAAAATGGCTGGTGTGGCTCAGTGGATTGAGTGCCAGCCTGCAAACTGGAAGGTCGAAGGTTTGATTTTTTGATCAGGGCACATGTCTGGGTTGCGGGCCCCAGTTGAGAGTGTGTGACAGGCAACCGACTGATGTTTCTCTCTCTCTGCTTCACCCTCCCTTCCTCTCTGTCTAAAAATAAGTAAACAAAGTCCTAAAATGAAATAAAGTAGGCTAAAGGTTAGTTTTAAAATATGCTACTCTTTACAACATATTAATCACGATTTCTAGGATTTTGCTATGGGATTACTAAGTGAATTTTTGCATTAAATTATTACAATACACACTTATTTATCATTTTGTGTGGCTTAAAATCTGATGATTAATACAAAACATGCTGTGAGTCATTCACCTTGTTTGGGCTGAACTTTCAGAAGGTAATCCCTCACCTTTCTCATAGAAACCTGAACAGTTGAATACAAATGTAAACTAGGAATTCAAGTCCTGGCTGGTGACTCAGTGGGTTGGCACCAGTCTGAGAACCCAAAGGTCGCTGGTTCAATTCCCAGCCAAGGCACATAATCAGGTTGCAAGTCAGGTCTCCAGCCAGGTCCCCCGCTAGAGGCAGGTGAAAGGCAACCATTCATTGATGTTTCCCTCCCTTTCTTCCTCCCTCCCTGCACTTCTCTCTCAAAATAATGAATAAAAATCTAAAAATAAAACTAGGAATTCACACAAATTTGTAGGTGAGGCAAAATTATCAATTCAAAAGCATAGGAAATCTGCTTTTCATGATGTTTTCTTTATTACTGCGTAATCTATTTTTAATGCAGGGAAAAAATAAAAAATAGTAGACATTTTCAGAATTTGTTTTCATCTGCACCTGCAAACTGAGGCAAGCCTAAACACTTTGAAATATATTTTAAATGTGTCAACCAATGACAAGTAGAAGAAACTTTTAAATTCTTCTCTAGGGGTTTCATTAAGCTTTCAGATTCCCTGATTTTTCATTGATTTTACAATCATACAGATTAGAATAGATAAATTCTTACTGTCCTGAATACAAGTCAACCCAGGATAACACCAGCCATTGGCAACACACCTATAAGTTCAAGTTTTAATGAGTCAATTTAGACAAAGATGAATCATTAGTTGAATATCTATCCTGAAGTAGAAATCTCTACAATGAAAGACATCTCTACACTTAGCAGTGGGACTATGGGGCTTCAACTGACATGTGTCAATGTTCGTATCTACATAAAAGCAAATGCCCAGACGTGGCAGTTTATCTTTTGGTAGAGACAAGGGGACCCTTACAGAAAACAGTTTTTCTGGAGCATTCTTCTATTTTTGGCACCTCACATTTGATTTGATTTGGTTTTTTAAGATTTATTTATTTTTGGAGAGAAGGGAAAGAAGGGGAAAAAAGGTGAAGAAAAACATCGACGTAAGAGAGAAACACCAATCAATTGCCTCTCATACCTGCCCCATTCATGATGGAACCTGCAACTCAAGCATATACCCTGACCATGAATGGTGACTTTTCGCTTTGTGGAACAACACCCAACCAACCATTGAACCACACCAGCCAGGGCTCACTTTTTAGATAAATGTCTAAGGGGAAAGGACGTTCCACCTTATTTATAAATGTCTCCCTTTGCCTAACCAACTTTTCAGGTTTCAGGACAAATATCACTTGCTCAGGAAAGTATCAGAAACCACAATCCCCACCCACAGCCTAGATTAGGTACTTTTGCTCCATGGCTTCTCACCACTATTGAACCTGATCACTGGAGTGGCACACTCTATGGTCACTAGCTGTTTATTAACTCCATGGAGAATGGAAATATTTCAGTCTCGCTCATTGTTTTATTCCCAGCGATTAGCACTATTCCAGGCAGAAAACAGGCACTCAATTGTCAAAATATCGAATGAGTAAATGCACGCATGCATGTATGAATGAATGAATGCATGAATGAACAAATGAACAACAAATGCCAAAGAAATGAAAGAGCAAGACAAACCCGCCATTTCTTCACCTGTTCATCTGGATCCAGGCCTCCAACCCTCAGTTGAGGTATGAGAAATGGTCACTGTGTTACCATATCCTCACTGAATTTCAGGCCTCACTTAAAAGCTTACTGGCTCTGCAGACACGACCCAAATTCTTCTGCTTCCTTTACCTTTCATGTCCCAATCTTGTGTCTGACATTTTGAACAATAAGGAGAAAAAGACACAGGAGCACTTTTCAGCTAACTCTCCACAGGTTCATCAACTACCCCTGGACCCTAAATATAGGCTGTAAGTTGGAATTCCATCAGCTAAACTCTATGGCTGTAGAATATAGATAAAATATTTCAATATAGTATGCATATACAAATATGTAGTCATACAGTCTCACGTTATTTTCTAGATGTTAAGATAATCTCCATATAAAAGCAAAGTTCCCAAGATTTTACCTGCTGAGATAAACCAAGAACAAGAAGTTCAGGTGAACTTTGTTGCAGATTTGAACCGTGAAATGACAATCACTTTTCCCATCCACCAGCTGGGCTCCCTGAAGTCAGGAAATCTAGTAGAACAAGAAATTTGTACGAGGATTCAAATGCCAAGAGTTGCCTTTGGCTCAATCACCAGGTTGAGATCATAAATTTGAACCACTCATCCAATTTCGCCATTATGAAATTTACGGGCTCTTTCTTCTTTATATTCCAAACACTTTGCCACCCAACTGTGGTCCCCATCTGGCTGTTGCTTTTGCCCTATCAGTCCTGATTTTCTGGTTGATGATTCTACTATGGAAATTGTCTTTGAACCAAATGTTACAGAAAGAAAGCTCAGCTGCTAAAGAAATCAATTCTAACATACCCAATTTTAATCTGCCCACCTGAAAAATCTAGAAAAATGGAAACAATGTTGAGTAAGACAAATCAAGATAATTATATTATTTAAATAACAATTGAGAAGTATTAGATTCAAAACCCAGCTTAGTTTTTAAGAGGTGGGAGGGAGGCAGCAGAATAACATTTATACATGTTTTGTTTGAAGGGTTTCTTGCGGTCCTAGCTTGCTGCATGATTTTCATCATCCCACAATGGCTGCTATTGGATGTGAATATTTGTGAAAACTGTCAAGTCAAATATTCATATTTTAATGATTCTTTTTTTTTAATATATTTTATTAATTATTTTTAGAGAGAAGGGAAGGAAGAGAGGCAGAGATGGAGAGAAACATCAATGTATGGTTGCCTTTCACCTGCCTCCAGCTACGGACCTGACTGGAGACCTGGCTTGCAACCTGGTTATGTGCCCTGGCTGGGAATCAAACCAGCAACCTTTAGGTTCGCAGGCTGGTGCCTATCCACTGAGCCACCAGGCAGGACTTAATGATTCTTTTAAAACACATTTATAAAAGGCCCCAAGGAAAAAATATCTCATTACACTCTCATTGAGACAATTGAAAACTTCAACTATGTTAGAACATTTTTTGGTAGAAAAAGCTCTCAAAAAATAAGGCCATGTCTGCACATGAAAAGAGAAGTGGAAAATTAAGGCAATTACTCAGATCTTTCAGGATAAGAGAAACATCTTACCCTTTCAATGTGTACCCACTGAAGCAAATGCTTGCTTTTCTTTCCTTTTTTTTTTCCTCCAATTTTCTTTCTCTTTTTTCCCCCTGGTATGAAAGATAGGGATAATTGTTTAAAGTTCCCGTTTTACAAAACCTGAGCTAAAGCAAATACAAAAGTCTAACATTTCAATTCCATTGGAGCCTGAGTTTTGCCACACTTCTGGGGAGAGAAAGGCGGAATGAGGGTACCAACTTCTGGTCTCGAGGTTATTATAGTATTTAAGAAAGCCCAAGGCCCTGGCCAGGTAGCTCAGTTGGTTAGAGTGTTGTCCCCATGTGCCAAAGTTGCAGATTTGATCCCAGTCAGGGCACAGAGAAGAACCAACCAACCTGTAATAATGTCAACAACATATTTTTTTAAAAAGTAGAACATCAGTGTTTAACTTCTCACCATTTTTATTTGTATATAAAGTTGTGAATTATACCTTAAATCATGGAAAAATATCAACGAGTGAATGCCTAAATAAATGGAGCCACAAATTGATCTCCCCCCCCCCCCTTTTCTTCTCTTAAAAAAAAAAAAATTAAAAAAGAAAGAAAGCAAGTAAGCCCTGGGCAAAGAAGACAAAAGGAGGCAGCTTTTAGCAGCAAATCTTGCTAAATGCCTGGCGTAGTGGCTGTGGGAGACTTAGGTACACATTTGAGCTTTTGCGTTAGTCCTATATTCCAACCCCATTACTTAGTTAAGCAAATGCCTTATTGTCTCTATCAGGCTAATGGTACCTGTCCTGCTGCCTGGTAGTGAGGAATATATTACAAAATAACATAAACAAAGCACTTAGCACAGTACCCAGAGATAGCCTGGTAAATAGGAGCTGTTGGCCTGAGTTAGTTTGGGGTGAACTTTAGTAATATTTCAAGCCCTATATATTCATAAATTGGTGCATTTTTACAGTCCCAAAGTGCAAATACATCAGCTTTTGGAACCAATTCTCCATGTATCATAAAAGCAAGGCTGTTTGAAGACCTTTGTCAGCCCCAGCGTTCAATGTCAGGAAACCTCAGTCCTTTTCATCTAGAGCATATTCAATGCAGCCACGCCCAACATAAAATACAATTTTGTCTGCTGAAAATTTGTTGAAAGGATCCTTCATTTCCCCGGCTGAATGTAAAATTAAATTTAGTCATGATTTGATTTCTCGGTAGTCATCAGTATCTTCTTGTGATCTGAGTCAAGTCCAATCGAGAATTGTTTTCCAAACGTGATGCAATGCTTTTGACAAATTTAATAATTTCTGAAGATTCATATAATAATTAAGACATTAATTTTGATTAGGACCATTCCTGAGTGAGAAAAAAGACATCATTGATCACTTGTTAAGAGACGTAGGTTTAAATTCCAACTCCCGCACTTTGAAGCTGTGCGACTTGCATACATGATGGGGTCTTTCTGACCCTCTTTTATGAAACTGGCATGTCATCTCTGTCTCCATCCCCATGCATATATTGTGACATTTATATGAGAGAATATATGCGTAGGTACCTTGTCATATGTAAGAACATTAGGCTTTGAATGATAAATGGGAAAAGAAGAAATGGTAGCAGCCGCAAAGTCAAACCTACACTCTTTTCCAGCTTCCCTCACATTGTTTGCAACAAGTACTAACATAGAGCTCCCTGGGGTATAGAGAGCAGGTATAACAAGACCCCACATCTACTCATACCAAGAATAAGGTGGCAGATCTAAGACCGTAGTGGCCACAAGCTATGCCCCTGAGAGGTAGCACCGGGAGGTCAACGTCACATGCAGAGATAACGTGGCCTCCCTCTTCGAAGCTAAAAGCTCTGGCGACAGCAGGCTCTGTCCAGACCAGAACCCACCCTCCGGTAGCCACTCACAGGGTACAGGGAAGAGCCCCACAAGAAGCCGGCTCTGGATCCCTGGAAACTTCTGTGGCTTTCATCAGAGTTATGAAAATGAAATGAGGCCAGACATCCTTCCAGGGCCAAAATGGTTACGAAATAAAAATACGCTGTGTGGCAAGCCCACGAAGCCAAGGCAGCTGAATAAGCACCCGGCTCGCAGCACAGGAAACCGGGCTGCCCTGCAAATAAAATTAACGTAATGAGGCTCTGTCGCCATCCATGTCTGCGCTGACAAGTGATTTCTGCCAAGCCCTGCGTCCAATCAGGTAGTCGTGTCTCGGGGCGAGCATGGGACTTTTAGCTGGAGATGTTTCCATTGAAATTTGGAGGACCTGTGCACCAAAATAATTTCTTTACCGTTGGTCTCCCTTTGAAAAAATTATAGCTCTCATAGGGAGGACTTTTCCCATTCTGTGATTTTAGGAGCTAATTATGTACAGCCGATTCTATTTTAACTGTGAAATGGCCTAAGAGTGGACACATACGTGAGAACAGCAGAGAGAGAGGAGAGGAGGAAGGAAGAAAGATGGAGGTAAGAAAGAATAAAAGAGGTTTTCATTGTCTCAAGTATTTTTCCTCTGGTCCCAAACTAATAAAGAACACATGGTTTAGCTAGATACCATCTCTGGCCCCTTTACAATAGAGGATCCAATGAGAGTGGGTCTCAAAGGATTTATCCATTGAAAAAGCAAATTCACTCTTAATAAAAAAAAAAAGGAGCAGAAAGAAAATTGTTCCCAATATATCATGAGCTTATCTCAATAAGCTTGGCTGTGTATTTAGACACCTGGTTGAATAAACACATCCCACCAAGTAACCTTGCTGCCTCCTGTAGGCTGTGCAGTGAACAAGAGAGAGGTCACCAACGGCAGGTGACAAATATTGTATGGGCTCCTTGTGGCTGAAATCAATGACGGATCCTGCAGGTCTGGAACGAATAAAAACGTAGGGAATCTGCGCTGACTGCACAATGCCTTTTATTATATTTGCAGTGAGGAACTTTTAACAATGGCCAACCATAGTAGTCAACGTTGCGTAGAAATAGAACAGATTAGCTGGCTGACCCCATACTGTTTGATTAATTCATTCCTGCTCCATGCATTTCTGTCTGAATGCGTTCTTACATCCCCGTGTGTCACTGGGCTGACAGTCTCTGCTTTTTCTGCTTCCTCTCCATGGGAACTAGGTCAGGACCCTACTCATTGTGGACTCCAATGAATGGTCCTAATTGATGGACTGTCTTACATGAGGTCTGGAGACATTTTAGGGGTCCTGAGAGGCACATGACATAGTTTAGATTTATCCGAGTACAAAAGCTTAAAAGCAGTCCTAACCATTTCAAACTCAAACTGGTAAGTAGGCTGTGTAAAAGGAATGACTAGGCAAAAACCAAAGTCTGATTTTTTTGTCATGTGTTGTGTGTGTGTGTGTGTGTGTGTGTGTGTGTGTGTGTTGGGGTGGGGGGCTATAAAAAGGAAATTCCTTAAGTGTCTGCTCCCGGGTGGTTGGAGTTAGTGAAATGAAACTGCAGATTCTTGGGTATTCAAAATATATCTCACCATTCTAGTGTGATGTGAAGTATGGTGGTAAAAGCCTTTCCTCTGAATCATCATGACAAATAACAAACTCTCTAGACCTTTGTCTTCCCACTCATAAAAATTGGGGTGTTATCTACCAGGATTTTCATGAGGATGAAAAGAGGTAAAACCCATAAAGCAACCATAAGTATACCCCACAAATGATATATTTTCACTAAAAATGGTCATAATTATATTGGCAATGCACAGTATAAACTTGCCTACATGTCTGCAAATTTGCATTATAACTTTGTTAGCCAGAGTCACCCCCAATAAATTCAAAAAAGGAGAAAAACAATCTGCATGCCACCTAGAATTAGAATTCAAAAACAAAACTCTTGTTGTGATTATTTAGAAGCACACTAGAATACAATGATTTGAAGTTTGTGTTCAATGTGAAAGTTAATCCCAAGGGGAATTAAATGAAAGACTAAAATACTTGAAGAATGACAGCACTGTACAAAGCACAAAGTAACAGCCACACGTAGGGATGGAACCTGACACAGATACTCCCGTAGTCAATGTCAATCTCAGCTAAGTCCTAGCAAAGAACAGCAAGCTAAGTGCATTTCTTCTACTCTCAATAGATGCTATTTGCTATCTTCACTGAGGCCTCTTGTAATAAAAGGATGATTTTAAGATATTAAAAGTTACCCTCTGAAGTTAAAAAGTAAGCACAAACTCTGTAAGTTCAGATCACCTTAGAGCTGGAAGTCTTTAGACTACTGTTCAGTCCACCTTTTCCTGTGAGTAAAAATTCCTGCCTGGAGAGTCAGTCACATGTCTGAACACTAAAGATCACAAGGGCCCATTGCCTCCTACGATTTCCCACTCTGATTTCACATACTTCCAATAGCTAAAAGTTCTTGTAACAATTTCTACTATCTGCTAGAACAATACAAAATTAATCTATTCTTATTTCTGCATAATACCTCTTTAAATTAAAATATATATACATATATATAGTATATATTCTTATCAGAGTGACCCTAAAATCTTTCTTTTCCCCAAAAACCAAATATACACAGATCCATCAGAGAGACTTTGGTTTTGTTTTAATTTCGTGAAATTCTCTGATCACTCTTCTCTTGGCTAATCAATGAAGCACCTATTAGATACCACAAGTGCATCAACTGAGAAACAGTTTAGAAGAGGACTATTGGTTCCCTTGCACTTGACAATAACCTGCTATTCAAGCTATCCAAGAAGTAATAAAACTGTTTAATAGCCACATTATTCTGTTCCCTTCAAGGAGCTTTAGACTGCATAAAAATCTGCTCATGTTTATGTTAACAGCATTCCAGAGAGTTCTGCCCACCTCTGTTCTTTGTCTTCTAACCTAAACAATTAAATTTGAATTTAATCACGATGAAGGAAGTTGCCTTAGTTTGGCTGACTGTTCCAACTGGTCTAAATCATCTTGAATTCCATATTTATTATGTGATCTTCAGGTTTCAGTCATGTGCATACATTTTAAATCCACACCCAAGTTGGTGAACAGCATTGTGAAAGGGTCAGGGACAAATACAGAGCTGTAAGGCTGGGCCTTTCTACACCACCCCAGAATAAAGTCTTATGACTCATATTCTTTACTAGCAGTTGTCCAATTCATCAAACTATCATTAAAAACTGTCAACTATGTTGCTCAAACTAATAAAGATTCTGATT
Organism: Noctilio leporinus; assembly: GCA_004026585.1. Taxonomy (NCBI): domain Eukaryota; kingdom Metazoa; phylum Chordata; class Mammalia; order Chiroptera; family Noctilionidae; genus Noctilio; species Noctilio leporinus. Next base: position 128,047 of record PVIW01004075.1, on the reverse strand, counting down.
TCTTTTAAAATTTTGTAAGTCTAGTTATCTATAGAAAAAAAATCAAGGAACAACTTTGCCTATTCTTTCGATCATACTCTGAAATCTAGTGGTTGCTCCTTTCCTACAAACTCACCAATTGTTTATTAACTTGCTTGAGTTTTACACAGAAATGGGGGTCAAATTTACCAATGTGTCATCTCCATCATCCATGTGTCTCTCTTATTTTGTCAATTACAGAGTATGTTTTTTTGCAAGGCTCCTGCTTCCTTCCTCTTATCTATTCTTCAAGTCTGTCCCTCCTGGATTGCAATGTATCTGGGGATGTTATTAGAAAATATGGCAACTATCTGGGTATTTCTTCATGGACTCTTTCCTTTTCTGAAAGAAGAGTTCTGAATATAAGTATGCACTAACTTTATTTGTTTATGAATATAGTTATTTTATACAAAATATAATAATAATATTCTTATTAACACTTATTTTACTTCCCAGCTTGGCCAAAAAATATGATGCAAAATAAAAAGTTCTGTCTTATTTATTTTCTTTGTTAGCATTATGCTGTATTCTCCTGAATGCTAATTCTTTCTTTATTTGATGTGAACATTGTTATATTATGATTTTGGAGGATAAAGAGAGGGGGTCAGGGAGAGTCTTTTTAAGACTAAAATCCATAGAGAAATTTAAATGTGATATTTCTTACATCATTTTTTTAAATCTTGAAGTATTTTTATTTAAAAAGTTACATTTTTAAATATTTGCACTTATTTACAGTTACTGAGAAATGATATACTATCTTTGTAGAATTTCCTGAAGAAAATTACATAAGAAAGCATACACACACACACACACACACACACACACACACCATCACAACTCAAAGGCAAATATCACTAACATTTTGAACTTTTTCCTTTATATACCTGACAATATACATACATGTGCACTCACATATATACACATACATAATGCATTTATGCATACACACATATAATTTCAGTCATTTTTACTTAAAACTATTTCACATAATGTTCCTATATCAAGATATTATTTACTAATTTAAATGATATTATATTCTACTATATATTTTCCTAATGTTGAACATTCAAATTTTTGCCAATTTGTAATTATAATTTATAATTATTATGATACTGAAGTAACAATATTTAGATATTAATTACTTTCCTTATTTCAAATTATACCCATGTTAAAATAGATGCTTTTCTAGCAAGAATGCCACTTTTAAATATTTTATTGTAAGGATTTAATGTTCATTTATCCTTCAGCTAAGGAGAACATTGTTTTAAATGTTTTCCCCATAAAGACTATGGATGAGAGTAGTAAATTTTTGTATTTTGTCAAATTTGATAATACAGAGTTTCTACTGACTTTATCATAAAAATAAGCTGGCGGAACATAAAATTCTTAGCACATACTTCTTTTACTTCAATGTTGATGAACACTGTTTCATTGATTTGGAGCACATTCTATCAAACGCTGTTGATACTCAATTTGTTTTCTCTCATAGAATCATTGGGATTTTTTTCATATATAATAAAGTTTTTTTTCTTTTTAAAAATATTGCCAAAGGGTCCTGGCTGGTGGCTCAGTGGATAGGCCTGTGAACCCAAGGGTCGCTGGTTCAATTCCCAGCCAGGGCACATGACCAGGTTACAAGCCAGGTCTCCAGCCAGGTCCATAGCAGGAGGCAGTTAACAGGCAACCATACGTTGATATTTCTCTCCCTCTCTGCCTCCCTCCTTTCTCTTCTGTCTAAAAATAAATAGAATCTTTAAAAATATATTGCCAAGAAGTGGTGTCTTTACATTCCACTCCAACCTCCACAGCCCTCTCCCCAGTATACTCAGAATGGTTTTCCAAATCCAGGATACTTTCTTTAATTATATCTTTGGTTGTTGCTTCTCTTCCAGTGCTCCTTTATTACTCCTCAGGAAAAATCATAGTATTTACATTCTCCATCTGTTACCTTTTCACCTTTTTTGCTTTATCCCTCTTCATTCTAACACATTGCATGATATGGTTTTTCTCCATCTCATTAATTTCATATATGTCATTTTTCATGTATGGATATATATTGTTGAGAGAAGCAGTGAGAAGTTGCTATTGCTGTCCTGCTAACAGGACAAGATTTTAAACTTTAAAAATATTTTAGTATCTAACTTTATCAGCAGGATAGCTATTAAAACACATTAACATCTGTGCTGAATTTGATTTTACAATCAACTGGCCAGAAATGCATTTTGAGACTTCTTCTCTGCCCTTTGAACCATATAGAGATTTATACTTTCTATCCCTAAAAGCACATTCTTGTGCACTGCAAGATCCAAAAGAGAATTATCATGCCTGTTACATGTCATAATCCAGCACCAGTACCCAACACACCATCAGGCACATCAGGCATACTGAAAACCTCCTGTTAACCTGACAGGTTTAATCTAAATAAAAAATAAATAACTAAGTTTTTGATACTACTGAGCTCTCTATGTTCAAGTCACCTGTCCCTTGAAATTTCCTGTTTTCTGATGTATGTGGAGCCTAGTAGAGCTAAGAGTTCTGGACAGGTGGGGAGGGAACAGTCTTTGTCCTCCAGAAGGTTATCAACCATTAGACAAACAAGTAAAACTGAAAACAGATCAATGTTGAGGCAAACAAGTAAAAACAGGTAAAAGACTGCATTGTGGGGTGTTAACAGACAGTCAAAGAAAGGACACCTAAGGGAACATGGTCAGGAAGGGAAACTCTAGATGCAGTTCTTAAAGGAGGGTCTAGGTTCAATATGCTTTTGAACTGCCAAAATATCCATGGCATTTGCTTTTCTGTCCTTATCAAAGCCACTTAAACAGCTCATAATCCCCGTTGGTTTTACAAAAAAAATCTCAGTTTATGTGTTCTCCCTATCGTGATGAAGATCAAAATATATTAAACAAATACAACCCTTAATACCAAAAAAAGAGTATTTCACCACATAATAAGAGGCTATTATGTGCTCAAAAAAAAATACATTATGTATTAAGGAAAGAGAACCATCTTTCTTCTGATCCTTGTTGTGATCTATAGAGGATTCATAGGTGATTTCAGGGAAATGTTCTTTTCCCAAGTAATTGCAATATCCATCTAATTCTAACTGAAACAAACTCGTCATTCTGCTTACTCACATACCTATGTGAGCAAATGTAATTTCCTTGAGATAAAATATGTTGGCTGAATTGGTAAGAAAGCAATAGGGAAAGCAATTATTCAAAAGAGAAAGGAACAAAAGAGCCCTGGGATTGCTTATTAGCCTTTTTTGGTACAGAGCCATGTCCTGCATTGAGGAGCCGGTGGGAGTCTAAGGGTTGGCTCGGGGAGAAATAAGGAACTAGCAGCTCATGGGAGTACAGGAACATGGGGATTTTTTTTTTTTTTTTTTTGATTAATTGCAAAGAATGCAATGGCAGCTTTGCACATATCCTCCCATCAATAAGAAATGATAAGAAATGAACTTGCTTTTTACCAACAGGCGCACGAAAGCCAGCAAAGAGGAGAACATGACCTCCTATTATCTGTAACGTGAGTTTTTGGCTGGCCGTTTTCTGAATTTCCTTCCTACCTTTGGAGAATCCCTCACTTATAAATCTTAGTGGGAAGCACAGCCAGCTCCAACTATGAAAGCTGACAGAGATTTGCTTTCCCAGTTTTCTTTGCAACTGGGGAGAAAGCAGGAGACCTGCATTTTATCAAACAAATGCACAGGTCAAAGGTGGGTCACAGGTAGCACCCAGTGCTAGTGGCGGTCATGATGACTCAGGTTGGTGCACTGATGCTAGACAGAAACAGCCAAGGTACCCTCAGCTTGACTCAGTGACAATGTCTGGTTTGGGGTATCCAGCTTTCATCTGCTTCTGCCTGTTTGGCCAACCTGGTTTTCCACCTTCCAGGCAAATCAGTGAGCTACCCGATGTAGTCCTAAGATTTCTCTGCAGAAAATATCCACATCATAATTTTTGCTGCACAGCACCAAAAACCCCAGTAACACAAAAGGGGCTTACCAATGAGCCTTCTCCCTTGATACTAACATCTGGAGCTCTATTATTGCGTCTGGCCCACGCCACGGCACGGCACCTCATTATATCCTGATTCTCTTCTCTGAAGTCCTTGGGGGCAGGCATAACTTTGCTGTCTTTTGCCCTGATCCATTACTTCAGTCCATAGCATGGTTCCTAATATACATCATGTGCTTCAAAATGTGTGGCGAAGGGCATGATGTCAAAACATACTTTTTATGCTTTCCCAGATCAGTCATTCACTGCATCCTTATCCATTGAAATGACCGCAAACTCTTTCACGTCTATTCTGGGAGAGATTTTGCTTTTTGCTTATGAGCCTGTCTTCATTGCCAGGTCACTACCAGCTTTGAGGCAAGGACCAAGTCTCTGTCAAATTTGGATCCATTATGTGTTCGATCAATTATTAATAAATATGAACACAGCTTATACACCATAGAGCTGTGGCTACAAGATATATCCACCAAGTCTTCCCCCAGCCCCCTGCCACACTCTGAAACAGCATCACAACTAGCGCAAGAGTCTACTATTTTCTACATTATTCCTATTTCCCAAATTGGTCTATTAATACTAAGAAGCAATCCTCATATAAAAGATTAATCGCAGTTCCCTCAGGTCACCAAAGAGGCCTTGGGTGACTAAAAAATCTTAGAATATTGAATTGTATAAAAATTGGTTGACACTATAGAGTCTATACCAAAATAATGAGCATTATTAACCATATAATACAGTCTGTAGTATTTTATAAGGTCTATATGTATTGTCTCAACTGATCCTCTCAGCCTACTTGAGAAAGACGCATACATTTTTGCCACTCCAACTTACACACTGAAACACCCACTAGGAATTATTCCCCCTAAACTATTCTCCTGGACTGTCATTCTTTCGAGCAGCCAGGATGCTGAAGTAATGCCACAGAGATGGTAAAGAAGGTCATTTTTACTTTGACATCCCTCATGAGCTAATGGTCTCTTCCTTGAAGTCTTAGATGTTTAATCAAAATACCAGCAGTGTGGCACAGTGCAGAGAGAGGGCCTGTTTTGTAGCAAAAAAAAAATAAAATTGGGTACCCCAGTGACCACCTGTGTGTCCCCTGTCATGTCACTGAACTTCACTCTCCCTCCCACAAAGGTGAATGTGCTACCCTTTCAGGAACTTGTCAGGCTGCAAAGCGGGAGATTTTATAAGATGATGTATCAAGCACTTAGCAGGTGGCCACGGAAGTGAATGGTTATTATGATTGTGGTTGTCAGATATTATGCTCAGTATAACTTTCTCCAAATCATTCTACCGAATATGTACAATAATAAGGCGCTCTTCTTATCCCCATTTTACTGATGGAAAAATTGGGCTCAGAGAAGGTAAGTAAGCCATTCCAAATCTCTCAGTTAGGTTGGGATTCAAACTTAAAACTTCTCTAACCCCCAAAACCACCTGTGTAACCAGCACATTCCCCTGTCTTTCCCACTAGATGCCTCCTGCCACCTCTCGATATTTTCTGTTTGCACAGAAGGAGGCACCCACTGCACCAGAGATAATGAAGTTGCCTTCCAGCCTGTCCCTCCATCACTCCAGAAGCTGAATCACAACCCTGCACAGCACCTCGCTGCCCCATCAGCGCACCCACCCTCATCTCACGCTGATGTCCAAGGCAGTCGCCTTTGGACCTGTGAAGACTATGACAGAACCTCCCCGTTTATTTATCAGAGGAGCCTGGAGCTTTTACTAAATGACCAGTGATACGACTGCAGAGATCTCTTAGAAGGCTATGATTAGAAATCGCATTGGCACTGATGGTGACAGGGAGTGAGCAACATTGGCTTCTCAGTCCTCCTGCGTGATGTGCAGGTACCATGTATGTAAAGGCAGTTAAAAAAAAAAAAAAAAAGTAGTTAAGTCGTGCAGAGATCTCCTGTAGGGTAGGCCACTTCTCTTGTCACTCCCTGCCACAAGGCTGGGCCATCCTTAAAACAGAAATATCTACTGTAATGACTCACTGGTGGCTCCTTAATGGCCTGTTTTATTGGTAAATGTCTCATTCCCCCTGATAAATCATGGTACCATTGCATCCATTGTGTGATGCTGGGCTAAAAACACACCTTTGCTGCTCATCGTTCCAGAAACAATAACCCTAACGCACACCCAGGACGTGTTCTTCATTCTGCATCCTGGATCGGGTGACTGGTCTGCAGGCTCCAAGCTCCTTCGGGCAAACTTTTTGTTATTTGTTCAACACAATTCATTCCATGAGAAAGCTCTGTGTTCTTTGAGAGTGGCACATAAATAAAGCTACCTTCGCGCCAAAGCGAAAGTGTAAGAAAATGTCACTTTTTGAGAAGTTCAAGACAAATGTTTACTAAATCTGAACATCACATTAAATTAAATTTTAAATGAAAAGTCAAGGTGTACTCTTATATTCTGCTCATTCACTCCAGGAGAGGTATTGTTTTCTTCAATGCAAATGGTAGAGAACTTTTTTTCGCAAACAAAACTCTAAGTAAAACCATAACTTGTATGGAATGAATGTCTTCAGAATTAGAGTACTGCAGGTTTTCAACTGAAATATGGTAGCGTCCATAAAATTATCTTCATGGAAACCACATAATGACCTGGGGAAATAGCTATGAAAAACATCACCTATTTTTAAAAATTCATTCAAAAGGTGTGCCTTGTCCCCCCCGTGAAGATTTCTATACAGAAATATGTAAATCAAATGTCCTAAATGTAAAGGACCTATGATAGTCATGAGACAAAAAGAAATAAAGGGTAGATACAGATGGCAGGAGCCCATGAAGGAGTCAGGAGAGGCTGTGCTGTACAAATGGCCCAGATTTCATGTCTCCATGACTTACTGCCCTTTGGTTCCTAATCAAAGTTCTCTGTATTCCCCTGGGCTCTCCCAAGTAGCATCCCTGTAAGTGCTGACTCAGGTTTAGCTCACCTCCATCTCATATGTGTCATCTGGAACACCCAGCTTCCAGGTTGCTAAGGCGGGGAAAGGGAACAGCAGAGAATGGCATTACAAAAAGGGTTTTCCCTGCCCTCATGGACTGAATTGTGTCTCCCAAAATTTGGGATGTTGAAGTCCTACCGCTCAGTGGAATGTACTTGGAAACAGGACTTTTATGAAGGTCATTAGCATTAAAGAAGGTCACAGGAGAAGGTCCTGCTCTGAATCCGATGGGGCCACCATAAGAACAGGAGATACCAGAGCTTATGCTCCATCTGCCTCTATCTATGAGCACCCATGGGAAAGGTCATGTGAGGACACAGCCAGCATGTAGCAGGCAGCAAGCTAGGAAGAGAGTTCTCACCAGGAACCAAATCTGCCTGCAGTCTTTGCCACAACTGTGAGAACACAAATGTCTTTTGTTTAAGCCACCCAGACTGTGGCATTCTGTTATGGCAGCCCAAGCAGGCTAGTCATACCCACTGCCTTTGCATAGTAGCATACATGATGTCTGGCCACAATCCATGGGTAAGAACAAGTCAAACAGCTCTGACTAAACTGCATGGAGGCTAGAAAGTCCTGTGTTTCCTATTTACCAGAAGAAAAAGAGAACTTGGTATTAGTGAGCACTAGTGATGACTATCATACCTCCTTACATATCCACACACACACCACATGAGAGCTAAATCATCTCTGAGCTAGGAAAGCAGACAGAATTTCAGAAAAGGAAGGCAGCGCAAGAACCCGTGCAAAATTACTGTTCTTTCTGTCCCTCATACTTAGCCCCAAGAGACAGGAGGTATTAAAAAAAATGAGCCCTCTTTGAAATCGTAGGTAATTCTAACAATAGATGTCTTGACTAGCTTCCGTTCTGCAGGTTTCTGAAAGCAGGAGTTTCCCCAAAGTACCATTTATTTTTACGACACAGGGAAGCCACAATATGGCATACTGGGGGGGTGGGGGGAGTTGATGCAGTTCCCATCTTTAACACTTGGTTCCCAGTGGCATATAGGGGTTTTGATGGAAGATTTAAGTAGAAGATTCAAAAAGTTATAACACGCCAGGATTGAACCTAAAGACAAGCTCAAGAGAAGGAGTCATCTGGTGTCTGGAAAGCTATCCAGGGGAAAGGAGAGCGCAGCATCTTGAAGAAGCTCCCGGATGCTATTCTCCGCAAGATGGAGTTTACAGTAGGAGAGGCTGACATAGAACTGGGATTTATAGCTTCAATAAGGACAATGGGATTGCGTGATATCCGAGGCCATGTGGCAGTACTTAACAGACCGAGGCAAGATGGATGAAACTACTGTGAGGGAAAGCAAAGCCAGAGAGGCAATCAGGGTGTCTTGACCTGCAAAGATCTGTAACTATAGCTAATAGACCGCACTGCATTCCTGGGAGCAGAATAGATCTCTGGTAGTCTGTATCATGTCAAGATATCCTCTCTTAAGTAAAGAACAAGTTGTCATACCTTGTACCTTATGGCTCTTTAAAAAAAAACAACAAAAAACAAATCTACAGCATTTGGTGGGTCTCTCTGAATTTTACAAGCTTATACCTTATTTGGGAATGTTGTTCTAGCCATTTATACAGTGACCTGAGAAAGGTGCCAGTTTTCAGTGGCATTAAGAGCAAGAGAAGATTCTGCAGAGGTTTCAGGACACAGTCAAGCTGTCCTACCTTTCCGCCTGTATCACCCAACAGACTTAACAGCGTTGGAGGTAGTCAGTGGAATAAGAAGGCAGGTTATTGTCCCTGACAAGCCTCAATAGAAGAGTCAAGTGCATACCCCTTGGGTTCTAGAAGAAGGCCATGCCTTTTTCAGGAATAAAAAAGAAAATACTACTACTCACCATTTGAGGGCTAAGGCACCCTAGTGGCATCTTAAAACCCTGACCACATGACACCAAGTAACTACATATCGGGAATTGCCCATTATGAGCTGATATTGTCAGATCCATCAAATCATAGCATTGGATAGCTGCAGCAATCCGATGGTATGTTTGGGATCAGGCACAGGCAGGTCTTGAAGGAATACATAACTCGCATAAAGACGGGCAGATACCTGAAGCTCCTCCCTGAGCTGTACTAACATATCTGTCTCAACTCATACCTTATAGCCTCCAGGGGACACAGGTTCTATGCTTACCTGCAAGGAGAAAAACATGCAGGCCTCCTTCCCTGATGGATCAGCGCTGCATACTGGGGCTAGCTGAAAATGCTGCCACACTGGAACCCCAGTCATAGTCGGCCTAGAAGGAAAGTGGTGAAGGAAAATCCTCCCACTGAGAAAAAATGAGCACTGGACATGGCCATTTACTCTATATGGAGGAAGAAGTGACCTGACCTGAAGTGTGGAGTAACGTCCGACTCTGGGCCTTGCTGAATGGCTTGGCTGACTGGCCAGCTGCCTGGAAAAAATAAGATCAGCAGGCTGCAGAAGAGGCATATGAGGGACCATGTTTCAGGGGACTAAAATATGCTCAGATTTGTTTCCTATTAAAGCTCGCTATATAGTATCCACTCTCCCAGAGCTTTGACAAAGGGCCCTTGAACAGACTTGATCTGGTGGTAGGAATGAAAATTACCCATGGGTCAAACAGCCCCAGGCATATAGCATAAGATGCCTTTCAGCAAGGTCACCACTGAATGTTCAGCCTGCCAAGAACAGTCTGATGCTGAACTCTCAATCCAACACTATCTCCTGAGGAGACCAGCCAGCCACTTAGGCAGACTGATTTATCAGACAACTTCTATCTGAAATGTTACTTAACTGGAGTTGAAATCTACTCCAGATATGGGTCTGCCTTTCTGACCTACAGTCTCTGTGTCAATGCCACCATGCAAAGACATATAGAACACCTAATTTCCAGCATCATATCCTACCAACCATCAAAAGCTGAACAGCTCTCTTGATGATTCACGTGCAATGCTGGGCATCTGACCATCTGACTCACTGATCCCACCATATATCACATCACTCAGAAGCAATCAGCCTAATGGCATGATGGAACGGTGCACAGAAATCTCCAATGAGGTCCATTTCAAAGATAACATCCTATGAGTTCGGGACACTGTACTCTAGGATTTGGTACTGAAGCAATGGCTGATGCACATGGTGTTACATCCCTAAAAGCCATAATCAATTGGTCAAAAAAAAAACAAGAGGTACAAGAAAGACAGACAATGGTCACTATGTCTAGGTTCCAGTATTTTTACATTTTTCTCTTTGTCCCTAAAACTCCAGGCTCAGCTGGATTGGACTGCACGAAATTTGAACCTACAATTACCACCTTGCAGTATGGGGCTCCTCATGGACTGTGGAGCAACCAAGAAAAGAAGGAGTTATTATACTGCCAGTCGTCATTGCTCTCGTCACTATGAGGAGGGATAGCTGCCTTTGTACAATGAGGGACAGAAAAAGAGTACATGTAGAACCTAGAGGACTCTCTGGGGCATCATTTGGTCCTTCCATGGTGGGTAACAACTGTAAATGAGGAATTACAGAAACCACAGTTCAACAAAGGTAAAACAACTGACAATTCATGTCACTCAGAGATAAAGTTTGACGTTACCCAGTCAGGTCAGCAACTTATCTGTACTGAAGTAGTGAAGGAAGAGTGAGGAAAATACATAATGAGGAAAGGAAAAAGGAGATGAATGTTAATTAAGGTCCCAGAATGAGCTGCAGAAGAAGGAGCTGAAGCTTGTTCCGTTAACCTGCATATTTAAATCTTTTGTAGATCTGGGGCTGACCACAACTTTAAATTCTCTGTTAATGATTAAAGACGATGAAAAGCACCAGCAGACTGAGATTCTTCAACAGATGCAATGTACTGAGTCACTTTTGTAGCCTAAATTCATGCCTTCATTCAAACTATTTACTCCAGCTATTGATGCACTGAAGTGTCTACCTGCAGTTCAGCATAACAGCCCCTATCTTCATGGGCACTTCTATGCCTCTCTGACTCTGCAGCTTGGAGCACCTGTAAGAACTCACTTAGCACTCAAATCCTGAATGTGCAAGGGAGGTAACACTTTGCAAAAGAACCAGAGAATAACAGGGGGTGGGAGCTGGTGCTAGATCAATGCTCTTCTCTTCCAGTCTTTAATGGAAATTCTAAAATAGTTCACTTGATCTTTCAGAGATGTAACAGAATCCAATCATTGGGGCCTACATTGATGATCAACTCAAGAATGTGTCCTTTGAGATTGTTTCCTTGGTAATTTCTCTACCAAACTTTTAAAGAAGCAATAATGCCAATTTGCCACAAACTCTTCTTTAAAATTAAAAAAAAAAAAAAGAGGAACAGGAGAAGACATTTCACAATTCATTCTATGACACATGTTATTATCCTGACACCAAAGCTAGATAAAGACATTACATGCCCACAAAATAATTTCAGATCAAAATTTTTGTGGATATAGATACAAAAATCCTCAACAAAATACTATCAAACTAAATCTAGCAACATATGAAAAGAATTATAAACCATGATCAAGTAGGATTTATGTTTAGAATGTTAAGGTTGGTTTAACATCTAAAAGTCAATCAATGTAATGCACCATAAAAACAGGAAAAAAACACCCTAGCTGGGTGGCTCAGTTGGTTGGAGCATCATCTCATACACCAAAGGTTGTGGTTCGATCCCCAGTCAGGGCACATACCTAGGTTGAGGATTTGGTCTCCGGTTGGGGTGCATACAGAAGGCAACCAATCAATGTTTCTCTCTCATGTCAAAGTCTTTCTCTCTCTCTCTTATCTACTCTAAAATTATTAAACATATCGTATGAAAATTTAAAAACAAAAACAAAAAAAAAGGAAAATTGGAGGTAAAAATCACATAATCATCCCCGAAAATGAAAAAAATGTGACAGTATCCAAGACTCCATTTCTATTTTAAATTGAGGTGCTAGATGTGGCAATCTGGCAATAAAATAAAATAAATGATATCTAGATTGGAAAGAAGAAAGTAAAATTATTTCTATTTTCAGATGATATGACCCTGTATATAAAATATTATAATATATTCACTAAAAAACTATTAGAATTAGTAAGTTCAACAAGTGTTCCCGGTACCCAAAAAAAAAAAAAAAAAAAAACATACAAAATATAATTTCTAAATACTGGTAATGAAAAATCTGAAAATGGAATTTTTTTTAATTTAATTTTATTGTTGTTGTATTATATCCATCCCCTTTTTGCTCCCCTCTTTCCTCTTCCCCACCCACCTACTCCCCCACAAAGTCAATCTCTCATGTGGTCCATGTCCATGGTTCTTCCATATTAGGTTCTTGTCTAAACTGCTCCCCTTCTTTGCCTCTTCCTCCACTCTCCCTCCACCCCCTGAAAATTAAATGGACAACAGATGGGACTGACTCTGGGGGGAATGGGTAGGTGGGAAGGAGGACAGAGGGGAGCAAAAAGAGGATGGATGTAATACTACAACAACAATAAAATTTTTTTTTTAATTTTAAAATAAAAAAATAAATACAAATTTTTTAAAAAAGCATCCCAAAGAATAAAATAATTAGAAATAATTTAACAAAATATGCATAAATTGTATACTTTGGAAAGGATATAACATTCTTCAAATAAATTAAAGGAAAGCTAAACAAGTAGAAAGACATCCACGTTCATGAATCAGAAGACAAGAGTATCAACATGGCAACGCTTAGTCAATCGACACAATTCACACAGTCCCTGTCAAATCTTAGTTGGTTTCTTCACAAAAGAAATTCACAAACTTGTCCACAGATGGCCTTCTTTTCACTGTCTTCACATAAGGGAGACATTAATCAGATTCATGAGGGCTCTACCTCCATGGCCTAAGCAACTTCCAAAGGCCAATTCTCCAAATACCATCACATGAACATTAGAAGTTAACATCAAGTTTTGGGGGACACAAATATTCAGTTTAGAGCACATGCTTCTCAATTTCAAAATTATTATATCACCAAGCTATAGTAATACAGCAAGACAGTATGGTACTGGCACATAAACAGACATATAGACCAAAGGAATAGAATTGAGAGTCTAGAAATACATCCTTGTGCATACAGTCAATTCCCTCTCAACAAAGGTGCCAAGACAATTTAATGGGAGAAAGAACAGTCTGTCAGCAAATGGTTCTGTGACTACAGATTATGCACATGGAAAAGAATCAAGCAGCACACTGCTGTTCACACACCTTACATAAAAAAATTAAAACTGAACCCTGGATCTACCTAAATGTAATATATAAAACTATGAAACTCTTAGGAGAAAATATATGAGTACATCTTCATGACTTTGGGATAAGCAAAGCCATTTTATATTTAACATCAAAACCACAAGTGAAAGAATTAAAAATAGACAAATTGGCCTACATCAAAATTTAAAATGTTTTTTCTTCAAAAATACCATCAAGAAAGGGAAAATGCACTGTGCAGAACAAGAGAAAATATTTACAAAACTAATATCTGATAAAGTACTCATATCCAGAATACATAAATATACAATTCAATTTTTAAAAGACAAATAACTCAAACAATGGACAAAGGATCTGAATAGATGCTTTCACCAAAGATATAAAAATGACCAATAAGCATATAAAAGATACTCAATGTCTTGGCCATCAGGGAAAGGCAAATCAAAACTACAATGTAATAGCACTTTATACCCCCCAACAATGACTAAACTCAAAAAGAGATAATAACAAGGATGTCGAGAAATGCTAGTTGGAATGTGAGCTGGAGCAATCACTTTATAAGAGTGGCAGTTCCTCACAAGGTGAACCATAAAATTATCATATGATCCAGCAATCCCATACCTGAGAATATACCCAAGAAAATTGAAAACCTATATCGACACAGAAACTTGTACACTATACCAATGTTCCTGGCATTGTAATTCATTAAAGCCAAAGATGAGAGACAACTCAAGTGTCTATCAATTAGCAGATGGATGAATAAAATGTGCTTTGTTGATACAAGGGAAAGTTTTTTTATCAATAAAAATACATGAAGCACTGATACATGCTACAACATGATGAACTTTGAAAACCTGCTAAGTGAAAGAGAGTCTTCTGTGATTCCAATCACATGAAATGCCCAGAATAGGCAACTCCATAGAGACAGCAAATAAATCCTGGTACACTGGTGGTGCTAGGATTCAGGAAAAGGCTAGGAAAAAATAGGAAGTGACTGCTAATGGGAACAATATTTTTTGGAGATAATGAAATGTTCTAAAACTTAACTGTGGTGATGGTTGCACAACTCTGAGTTTTAAATTGTACATTTTAAATGGGGGAATTTTTTGTTATATCTCAACCCAGTTTTTCCTTTTTTAAAGAAAAAAAGCCATCTCAACCCACTTTTTCTATTTTTTTTGAAGAAAGAAAACTAAAAAAGAATGTTCCCTTGCCTTGGCTTTTCCTCTATTCCTGTTTTTAATTCCAGCTCCCCATTCCCTGGATCTTTTTCCATCATAAACTGATGGATGCAAGCCTTAATTCAGGCTCTGCTTTCTGGGAAGAATGAAGGATGAAGGTGTGTATCTGTGAGTGAGTACATTTCTCACAGGAGAAAAAGACAAAAGGTGATACCACCAAGGCATCATCAGCTAGGGAGATACCCAGAGTTCTTTGCCAGCTTTAGTTTCTTACATCGATGAGATAAAGGACAAACCCCATACACATTCCTATTTTCTCAGGGGTTTTCCTTGTAAAGACTTTAAAAATTAGGGCAAGAAAGTGCGCTGATATATTGATAATTTAGGACACACACATGCACATACACACTGGTTCAGGAATGAATAAGACCTACTTTTCCTTCTGTCATTTCTGGAAGCTTTGAATTCTGAACCTGGACCCTTATTTTAAGGATACACTATTGTTTTTTCATGAAGAGTTGTCAGGCATTCAGACAATTACAAGTATTGGGGTGGAATAGAAAGATGAGTGAACCTGTTTTAGGGTGGAACTGGTCTGATTCTGAAACTGAAAGTCATACAGTTTTTCTAAAAGCAGAAAAACACCTGCCTCAGGTACAGTCAAGAACAGGCAACTGGACACTTTTTCTACCAAGTAGTAAAAATTTTTGACTTTGTGAGCTTCGAGATCTCTATCACAGCAGATCATCTCTGCCCTTGTAACATGAAAGCTGTCAAAAGCTTCTGTGGACAATAAGAAACTAAGTGTGGCTGGCTGTGTTCCAGTACAACTTCATAAAATCTGCACTTTTATAATAGAAATGTTAATTTCTTATCATTTTCATGCATCATGAAATATTTTCCTGCTTTGATATTTTCCCCATCATCTAAAAGTGCAAAGTCATGCTTAGCTTGTAGGCCATGAAAAAACAACAGTGAGATAAATTTTAGGAGGTGAATACCGCTGCCCTTAGTATTGGATTAGCCAAAGAATTCCTTCTTTTGTTTGTTTAGTAAAAATAAAAGATACATTTGTCATTTTTCCAGCAACTTTATTGAACAATGTATTCACTGTTTTATTATTGTTGCAAATGGAGACATTTTTGAATAATTTTAAAAATAATGACTATGTATTTACATATAAGAATAAATTTATTTTAAAATATAAAATATATATATATATATATTTCATTCCCTTACTTTTTTTTTTTTTTTGAAGTTTATGGCACCCCATGTTAAACAGAAATGTCATCTCTAATGCTGGAATTGCTGGATGTCCTCAGAAAAAGGTTGATGAGCCTGATCCTAAAGGCTAATCCCTGAGGAATGCTTACTAGAAGATCAGGGAGAAGACTGGAACTTCAATCCAGAGATAGAAACTCTCATCTCAAGAAGGTATTTAAGATCAATGTAAATTAACCTTTATTCTTTTCTTAGCTAAACCCGCTTAGTGTGAGAGGAGAGCATGAGCGTGCCCTTGGGGACTTGGAGCATAGCCTAGGCAGTCTAGCCATTGGCGAACTTCTTTTGAGATCTAGAGTTGGATCTTAGAAACCCGTGGGCATTTGTTTCTTCTCCATCACATGGCTGTGTGTTTAATATAAAGATGGTATGTCCAACTCTTCCCCACCAAGGAGAGAACTGTTGCTCCTTGAAGGGACATCATACTATTCACTTTGCTGCTTTGAGGCCCCCCAGGCAAATCCCTCACACCCAAAGGCACAGAGACTGCAGTGGAGGACCAGGACACATGACAGGCCACAGAGCTGCAAGCTCCCACTCAAGCACCCAATGCTCAGTGTTTCTGAGCAGAGCGTGATTTACATGGGTTTTAGGGAACCCATTCTATGTTACCAGGTACCAGTTCTCCAAGTGTGGCCGCAGGACCAGCAGCATCAAGATCAGCTGGGGACTTGCTAGAAATTGATTTGCTAGAAATGCCAATTGTCAGCCTTACCATGGATCTACTGAATGGAAAGGTCTGGGGTTGGCCCAACAATCTGTACTTAGAAAGCCCTCCAGGTGATGCCAATATCCATTCAGGTTGGAGAACTGCCTCTGTATGCACAGAGTTTGAAAGAGCTATGAGAGGGATGCTTAAATTCACTGTGAATGGGGCCAATTCCCCAAAATCTCTTTGTCTTCTTGTCTCCATCTATAAAATCAGGATACCACCTTCCTCTCAGAACTGCCTTGAGAATTAAATTTGATAGAGACAGACATCCAGAAAGCACCAGGTGTGACACCTGACCATCAGAGGCCTCAGCATGAATATGGATTTTTACCTTTCCCTACTTAACCCAAATACTAGAATTGAGGTATTTAAGTGTAACTGAAAGTAAGGATCCATTTCCATAAGCTACAAAAGATGCAGCTGATAACTTCCCCAAGAGATGCTTTACCACGTTCATTTCTCCCATATACATTATTTGCATATTCCTGACTTGTAGAACTTGGAATCTTAAAATCAAGTAATTATCAGAAAATTATTTGAAAATGCATTACATGATAAATATTTAGGCTAAAAAGTGCTGAGGACAAATCAATTTTCAAGCAGCATGTTTTTTTTCTTTGATTTTAAAAGTTCCTCTGGGTGCATTCATTTATAAATTACCCAATTTAAAGGAGAAACAAATCTCTGAAATACCAGCTTCAAAGAATAGTAAATTGTAAAAGACACCATTTCCTTCTACTTCCTAAATTAGAGAAACATCTTTGGTTCCCATAAAATTACAGATTATACCCACTTATCTCTATTCCCACTCTTCTTTCCTCATTTACTCAAACAGTTCAAAATATCTTTGAATACTGATGACAAGACAATTAATGCAGACCTACAGAGAAAACAAATGTGCAAACTTAACCTCTTTAAAATATGCAAAGGGAAGTTACATAACCGTGTTTCTGTATTTTTCCTCTTTTTTAATGTGTATACATTTGTAAAGAATGTAGACATTTACACTACATGTCTGTAAGTATACATACACATGTGATCTACATACCTGCCTGCTGTCACAGACACACAAGCTCTGCTTTCTATGTAATAGGTAGAGTAAACCTTAATACATTGTTAACTGGCAATTTTGTACCAAATCTAACGCAGGTGCAAAGATGAGTTAATTCATGTAGCAGACTAAGTCCATCTGTTCATTAACATATTGTTGATCAGCAATTTTATACGAAATCTCACGCAAGTGCAAGCACAAGTTAACTTGTCATTGGTCAACAATATTTGGGCTTCATGAGGTTTTGGTATGTGTGTGTGTGACTGGTCAACAATGTGTTAAGAATACAGGCTACCACAGTTGGAATTTTCAATTATTTGGGAAGGAATTAAATGGAAGTTTACGTAAGAAAGTTATGCTTGAGAATAACTGGAATAACCACATAATTTGGGGCTTATTATCTGAGGGATAACTTGGGGTTGGCAGGGGGATATTTTAACTTACTGAAACTAATAACCTCTTTTTTAGAAATCCTCAGCACGATGACACCCGGAAGTAGAAATGATTTATACACCATTGCTAAACTAATTCTTAGTCCTTCCTCTTGATTCTTGAGAACAGGCTCCCAAGGGGCCTCCATTAGGCAAAAATCTTGCTGACCAGCTTCTTATTATTGTAAACTCCTATGCAGAACTTGGATGTTGCATTTTTTAAAACATTATCTTATGTCGTCTTGTTGCTGATTTACATAATTGCCTCTATGTCTTTATCTGTAAGGGTTTACAGTAGTTCAAAAGAAAAGTAGCTTTGTCTAATTATTTAACTGAGATTGAAAAAAAGCCCTGGCTAGTGTGGCTCAGTGGAATGAGCACAGGCCTGCAAGCCAAAGGGTTGCTAGTTCGATTCCTAGTCAGGACACATGTCTGGGCTGTGGGCCAAGTCCCCAGTTCGGGGCATGTGAGATTGAAAAAGAGTAAACTTTCTGAATCTGGAGTATGGTGGTGGAAAGCCTTCTGGAATATTCTCCCACAGCAACGTACCTAATTATGAAAGAATAAATCTAAGACCACAAGGGCTGAAGGAGGAGGAGAGATGGAGAGAGGGGTTGTTGAGTTTATTACCTTGCCAGGCAAGAGAAAACCTGGAAAAGAAGCCATATTGGGAATGGCTGAGGTGGAAGGGGCCTGAGGCATCGGTGGTTTTTAAGCACTGGAAAAGTGATGTGGTTCAAGTGGCTGGGCTCGTTTAGGGTGGCAAACCACGATTCTGGGTAAGATGGAATGAATCCATCAGCCTAAATATGGTTGGCTAAAATAAGTCCTTTATTCCTGCTAAAGAAAGGGTATTTCATTACATCCAACAAGGGCACCATAGTAGAGTCACTCATAGTGATAGGTCCTGACACTTCTTCAATTGTGATGAAACACACTATTCACACACATACACACGCAGAGACAGGGAAATGATTTTGTTGAAATATGCAGGTAGCGTACCTATTAAGAACTAGCATCTGAAATGAGTACATGGATAGAAATCCTCATTTGCCACTTATTGACTACCTGGTGTTGAAAGACTGTGTAATCTCTCTATTTTAGTTTCCTCATCGATAAAATTCAGATCATAAAAGCACTCCTTTCTGACTGTGGTTGTGGGGATTACAGTAATTAATATACACTTAGTGTTTAATGATTGCAAGATATTATTAGAAATAGCTTCCCTGCGGGACCAGAGCAGGTTGTTGATGAATACACCTTGTCATTTTCTAGCTCTCCCAAGAGAAATTAAGATCTTAGGCTGGAAAATGAAACAAAACTTCGTTCAACATTCATTCATTCGTTCATTCATTCAACAATTTGCTTTGGTGGAGTGTTTAGCAGGTACTGGGTCTGGGAGAAGTCACCGCCTAGTGGGAAAAACAGACACACAGGTAATTAAGAGTTTATGTTGGGAGAAGTATAAGGCATAATAAGAAAGAAAAATGGCTTATTTCACACACAAAAATTGGGACAGTCAAGATAGATACTTCTTTACAAATCTGAAAGAAGCTTAGCTAAGCTATGACAAAGAGGCACTTGGGTAAAAAATTCTGGGAATGTCATAGTCTCAGAGTTCTAATTCCTTCCCATTTAGAAACTATTATTGATACGTTCTTTTTGGTAGAAACTGCAAATAAATGCTTTTTCTTTCCTCTGATGTTAAATTTGCTTTACTGAAAAACTTTGCATCCTGTCTGTGAAAAATAACAGATTTATGGGAAATGAAATTCAGGCAGACCAATCCAAATGCATGAAACTTTGAACTAGAACTTTAACACACATTAATAATCTTAATAAAAATAACACAAATCTCTATAATCACTTGAGCCTACATCTTTTGCAAGCCCTGTGCCTTGGAGTTTGTATTTCTTTTTCTATTTCCTGCTAGATGATTGTATGTCCTTAAAGACATTTATTAGAAGTCAGCTTTAGCAAAAACTGAAACCACACTCTGAAGGACATCAGATTATGTCACCCCAAAATACACCACTTTAGAATATTGATTATTTTGAACTGAAGGCCCTTGAGAAACAACAGACACATGAAGGGCTCTGACTTCCCCCTTTCTACCTAAAAGCAGGTCATAAAATTTCCTATCAGGAAGGAGCCCTCCCTGTGCCAGGAACAAAATATTCTTATTTCCAGAGACAACAATGTCAAGAAGAATTTTTACAAACAAACCTACTAAAATAATCCTTAGCTTCCAGTAGTGGCCCCTATATATTTCTTAATATATTTTCCATGTTTACTGCCCCTACCCCAAACCCCTTTTCCCTTTGTCTTTTCATATCAGGACAATTAATCATTTTATGGTTAAAATGTCATAGAAGCTTTCAGATCTACCCACTTCTTAAGGTCATCATTTCTATAAAGACTTTCATCCACATCAAAACATTAACACTGAATAAAACTGGTATGCTTTTCTCCTGTGGGTCTGTCTTCTGTCAGTTTAATTCTCAGACCCTACCATAGAACCAAAGATGAAAGAGGAAAAGTCTTCCCTTCCCTACAGTTCCCTATAGTTCCCTTCTACACCCAAGTTACCTTGTCCTAAACACAGGAGAAATATCTTTGCAACATCTCTATCTGTACTTGCAGTCTTTCCTAATAATGTAACATAGCAGAAGCTTAACAGTGCTTGAAGCCACTAATTCATCTATTTCTTACGGAAAGATTGGCAAAAAATGTTAGGGTTTATTGTAAGATATTTATTTATTGCTAAATGTTCTTCTTTAATTGTTAGAGAGCTCACATCTGGTCATTCAAAACATGAACGTGCTGGGCAAACTCATGTATCAATCAACATGATTGCCTGTCATTCATCAATCCCTTTTTACCCATCACATTAAGAAATGCATGTTACTTCTGAACAAATCCTAGTTTCTCTTGGATACAGTGTAGATTTGCTGGGTCATGGTGTATGCTTGTATCTAACGTAGTTTTAACAGATACTGCAAAGTTTTCCCATGTCGAAAAAATCAACTTATATTCCTTACCAGCAGTTAATTGGAATTTCCTGTTGTTCCACAATATCTTCAATACATGGTACTTTCTATCTTAGCTATTCTGGTAGCTATGTAGTAGTATCTCATTATAGTTTTAATTTGCTTTTTTTTTTTTTTTTCTTTTTTTTTTCTGGTGACTAATGAAATAAACACCTTTATCTAAGTTTCTTAGCTACTGGGATATCCTTTATGTGAAGTGTCTGTTCAAGTCTTTTGCTCATTTTTCTTCTGAGTTGTCTTTTTCTCATTGATTTGTAGAAGTCCTTTATATACTCTGGATATGTGTCATCTGTCATGTAGATATAATATATAGTTGAAGTGTATCTTCTCCTACTCTTTTAGCTGTTAATATAACATTTTAACCTAAACTAGCCTGAAACATTTTAATACCTTGTCTTCCTTGTTAAAGACAAAAAAATATTCTCATTAAGAGACAGAAGAGGGAGCTATGACAAAATAAGTCAGAGGAAAACAATGGCAGGGTGATACTGTTCCTATCACCATAGATTCAATTAACATACATACATTATCTTCATAAGTTCCTCAGCAAAACTGTCGCCCTCATTTCACAGATAACAGAACTGACATTCGAAGGATTCTTACATGTACCCCCAAACATACACCATGTATAATGAAAAGCCTCCAAATCAACCAGCCTAGTAAATTGTTTCCCACATCTTGTTTTGAACACAAGATGCATGTCATCAAACCCATTGTTGCTAACCATGACATTTAACTGCCCTGCGTGGCTTCTTTGGTGGGACTACTGAAAAACAAAACAAAACAAAACAAAAACAAATGATGCTTTGCTCAATCCCTTGGAAAGCTGTGAATGCTTCAGCTAATCAATGGCTTCAATGGGTCAGCACAAAAAAGCATTATTTCCCCAACTGTATTTCCAGAGAGATAGTTGCCCATCATCTTCATGGGGCCTTCTTAGCAACAAGCCCACTACTAAGTATCTGATAAATGCTTCCTGGGTGAATGCACAAATAAAGGAGTAAATGAATGTCTGAATGCGAAGGGGAAACCTGAATTTTAATGCTGGCTTTCTGCTGAAGACACGGGTGATGAAAAAGGCTTCTGAGCATCCCCAGGTGTTGTGACAATAATTCAGGTTTCAGATGTCCAAGAAGACTACATCGGGTGAATTACTTTCAGCCATCACTTCTGAGAGGAACCTTTGTACTGACAAAAATAGGCAAATCAAACAGCTGCAGCAGTAAAATGCACCATGGGTGCTGGCAGGTGTGGTGCTGGTGAAACAGTGCAGGAAATTTTTAAGAGCTGGATGGAGGAGATGCACCAGGAAGCTGATTTCTGTTCTCTTCACTCCAGCAAAAGGAGGGAAGGAAAATGCTAGCAAAATAAACCTGGCAAGGAAGACTTACACCTACTTTAGTTCATCTCAACAAATGTCACACATGTACTGTATATTTTAATGTATAAGGAAGAGAGCTTTCCTTTAGGACAACTACACAACTTGGATACAGTACCCACGTGCACTCAAGCTCACGCAGCTGCACAGAGCACCACTGCGCTGGGAAGGGCTGGAGGGTTGGCCTATCTAGGGAAATGGTTGCTATCCCAGGCCAAGCAAGCTGCACGGGAACAGCCATTTGGGTAACTAAGAAGACCATGAAGGAGTTGGAAACATCCCTGGGATGCGACACTGGACATTTGGGTTTCCTCTCCATTTTAACCACTTCCTTGCTCCGTCACCTAGAAAAAGTCATTCATTCATTCTACATTCCAGTTATGCAGCCATAAAATGAAGATGGCACCATCTTCCCCTTCTTACCTCACAAGTTGAGTAAAATTAGTTAATGCTTATAATTGCCTTAGGACATAAGTCTATAATCCCTCAACAGTATTAACAAAATATAAAAAGCTGAGAAAACTTAAAAGTTTTTTTTCATAAGTCTTTTGGCAGCAAAACTTCATCTGACATGAATAGATTTGGTGGTGAACCTAATCTGAACTATAATAATTTGAAGATTTTTTTATTTATTTTTGGTGAATATTCAGAACTTACACTGTGGAAATGGTAATGAGGTGTATTAAAGATGCTTCTCAAGTCCCTTATAAGACTGTTATAAAGTATATGGAATATATGCTGCTTTTCCTTCTTAATTTTTTTTTTAAAAAGCTCAATTAAAAATATTTTTTTGAAAGACTTTATTCATTATTTTAGAAACTGGGGAAGAGATGGAGGAAGAAAGGGAGAGAAACATCAATGTATGGTTGTCTTCCACCTGCCTCCAGCTATGGACCTGGCTGGAAACCTGGTTTGCAACCTGCTTATGTGCCCTGGCTGGGAATCGAACCAGTGATCCTTGGATTCATAGGTCAATGCTCAATCCACTGAGCCACACCAGCCAGGGCTTAAAACCCTGAATTTTAAGAGTCAATGGGACTACTGCCCATATTAAAACAAACACCATAATAAATAAAATTAACTAAATGCCTAGATATTTTTTAATACGGTCCAAACTGCTTAACCTTCCACTTAAATATTCTCTGCGTAAGCATAAGCTCATGTCTCCTTAAAAAGTCACCAGCAGGGATATTTTTCCCATGAAAAACAATGGATAGTAGCCAGGGCTTATGACCTTTCTAGGATTCTATAAAAATATGAAAACTGAACAAAAAAAAAAAAAAAAAAAACACAAAGCTATTACCTTCAAAATATGAAACTAAAACTATAAAACAAAATCTACAAAATGTAGACCACAAAAAAATCTATAAAACTTCAAATCAGGTACTTCATCAGTAGCTAAATTTAGTATTCATAAAATGTCATTGAATTTGAAAACAATTTATAGATCCAATTTTTCTCACTTTGCAAGAATGCTCATGTATGCACAATAATTGTGGAGAAAGATAACCCCCTCATAAATTATATTTGTTCTTAGAGTTAAAGGATTGCAAAGGCAAAGTAATAAAAATTCTTCCAAATGTTTTTAGAAAATAATGTTTAGTGTGTGATGTGAATGTGATTTAATGTTTTATATAAATTAGATTGTATAACAGTAATAATGTTCACCTTGACCATGAAGAGAAGTACCACCTCTGTTAATATAAGCTCTAAGAAGAAGAATAAACACTGGGGTGGAGAGTTTTCCTCTAGGTACCCTGAGCATCAACTGAGTTTTATTTAACAGCTTAGAGTTTCACAATTCCTCTCTCACTTACAGAGATAAACATCACTAAGCAAACATTCGCTAGTCTGGAGATACACTCTGGAAAGTGGCCAGACTTAATATGACCTTCCCTACTGAGTCCCAGGTATTTCGACCTGTGGGTCAAAAGAAGTCATCTTCATTTGGATTAATAAATTGATTCCAATGCAACCTGGAATGGTGGCAAATGACTGCTAGTCTAAACCTCAGACTGTCAACATCAAATCATTAGTTCATCAGGCATAAGCAATGGTTCAGACCACACTCTTAAGCACAGAAGCATGAGTTCACTGCTAAGTTATGGACATGACTCAGCAATCACCATGTCATGCTTTACATAGAAAACTAAAATTCTAGGGATTTGTTGACTGTTTTATAATGCAATACTGTTATATCATCTAATGTTCGTGACACTTCATGAGTTAGCTACACTCATTTTCCACATTTTACAGAATATATACATATAAACACACACACATATATAAATAATCAAGCATTGATTCAGTGGATTCCCAAAATCAAGATAGTGATGTACCTGGGATGTGAATCCATTGTCAAAGTTCTTAACCCTTACTGTGATGAGAATTCCCAGCCTCTCTCATTCAAAATAACTAGCCCATTACTCTCATCATTTCTGCACCCCCCCCCATGAAGTGTAAAAGATTTTTGCACACATAGGTACACACACTCACACATGCGTACACACACACACACACACACATACACACACACACATATACCTTAAAAAGACAAACGAATTTGTCTTATAAAACCATATCTCACCACAGAACTAAAGAGTTTTTTACTAATCATATCATCCTGAGCCCAAATCCTTTATCTCATTCCCCAAATTCCAAGGAGACACAGTTGGAGATCCTGTGGCCAGGAGACAAGAAATAGCTCTATGAGGCAGCACTGAGAAGGCAACAATAGTAACTCAGGGGAGGCTGCTGCCCAGGACAGCAGCAAAGACTGAAGTCGCTGTTATTTCAGGCAGCGATCAGCAGCCGGAGAAGAAAGATACCAAGTCCCTTGCCACTGAACCACAAATTACTAGGAACAACTGCCCAGCTTTTATTGCCTTAATTTTCTAGCATCCCTCCTGCCTAATATTAGCAGGGGAGGCTTCTGTACCTCCGGTGTTCACACCTAATTTGCTAATGGGCATTTATACTGTTGAGTGGATCCATAGTGAAGTAAGACTCCTGGTTCCCCTAATTTCCTCCATTTTCCACAGCCACACAAACATCAAGACATTTCTCCATTTATTTCACTGGAGACCCTCTTAAGGCTTAAGTGCACGATTGATGTAGCCACACTTCCCTTCAGGTGAGGATGAGAAAGTCACCATACTTGGGCTAATGTCAAAGTGCCAGTATTAGACAAATACAACAATCTCTTTGTGTTTAACTCCTGACTTCTGCCCATAGCAAAACATTCGTTCATACAGTACTTACTATCAAGTGGCCTCTGCAGCCCACCAATGGCCTAATAAATAGGCCTGTTCACTGCTCACGCAGTAACAGATGCTTGAGAATGTCCACCTGTGGTGAGATTAACAAAAATACTATGGAAAGGATAAGAAAGCCTCAATATAGCCACGCCTTACTTTTTGGTTCAATAGTAATGGTGTACCCTAATAAATGCTCAGAAATGCCACTATTTACCATGACACAAAAGAATCAGGAAGAAATGGCTGCTTACTCCTTAAACAGAGTAACTGAATAATTGGCTGCTAAGATAAAACTGCTCTATCAGGGACATTTTTCTTCCATCAGCTGCCACCTCCGAAGAACTCAAAAGGAGTTTCAGTCCAAGTGGGTGCTTTGAACTGGATAAATACATTTATATTAAAGTAAGTGGAGACCTATTTTAACAGGGGTTCAGTTCTTCACATAGTACGTAAAGCAAAATTGAATGCCATCAAAACTGCACCTGAAAGCCCTGCAGGAATATATCAATATATTGATATATTGGCTATCAATATATGTTTCTCAATGCATTCAACACCTCTTTTCCTCTAAAGACAGAGCAGATCTTCATTCCTTTTGGAATCCAATAAAGGATGGTTTACATTTATGAGTCATATTATACAAAAATGTACATCTTTAGAGAGGAAAGTCACACAAGAACAGCGAGATGGGTCACTTCATGAAGAGTCTATGGTAACAGAGATATTTTGGGTAACAGGAGGTATATCAACTCATCTCACTGGAGTTTATGTTTATTAAAAAGACAGTCGAGTAGAATCATCAGCACTACTTAAATTGTTTTCTCCCCCCTTCCTCTTTATTTCTCCTAGTTTTTATCTGATAGCATTTATTTATGGTTGTTTACTTTAGAATTGAAACAAGTCTTGAGATAATGATGGTCATTAAGCAATAATCTGTTTCACATTTTTAAAAAAGTAATACAGCGTGATGCCATGAAGGTCCATCTATGTTGTTGCAAATGGCATGATATCCTTTTTTTTTTTTTGTAAGATTTTATTTTATTATTTTTTAGAAAGAAGGGAAGGGAGAGAGGCAGAGAAGGAGAGAGACATCAGTGTATGGTTGCATTTCACCTGCCTCCAGCCACAGACCTGACTGTGAGACTTGGTTTGCAACCTGTTATGTGCCCTGCCTGGGGAATCAAACCTGCGACCTTTGGGTTCGCAGGCCGGCACCTTATCCATTGTGCTACCAGCCAGGGCTAGGATATCCTTCTTTATCAAGGATTAATATTATTCCATTGTATGTATATACATATGTATGTATATATACACCACATTTTCTTTATTCACAGACACAAGTTGTTTTCACGTCTTAGCTATTGCGATGAACGTAAAGTGTAGGTATATATTTAAGATAGTGATTTTGCTTCCTTTTGATAAATACCCAGAAGTAGACTTGCTGGATCATATGATAGTTCTATTTTTAATTTTTTAAGGAACCTCCATAAAGTTTGCCAAGATGCTGCATCAATTTACATCTTCACCAATGCTGCACAAAGGCACCCTTTTCTCAGTTCCACCTCTTAAAGCAGAAAAAAGTTGGCTGCATCACACATTCAGTAATACTAGAGGTCCTCAAAAAGATGGAAATTATAAAGTAAAAATAATTAGCACAGGAGAAAACACAACAGGTATAACTGTGTGTGATTTTTTTTTTTTTTTTTCCCTTAAAAGCTGGCATGTTTTCCAATTAACTCCAGATGTTCATGGTGGAAACCAGCTCAGGTTTGAGTCACAACGCAATGAGTGAGATAGAAAAGCAAGTTCAAGATTGCATGATAAAACTAAGCTAGATCAAGAGGGCTAGTTCAAGAGACTCACAAAGTTCAAGTTCAGGCATGTTTTTATAAGTACAATAATTAGGGAGAGGGGATGTGGGCAGGGAGAAGGTACATTTGAGGCAGCACACATGTCAGAGAGAACTTCCAGGTGACAGATGAGAACCTGGATAGAAGCCAAAGTGCATTCTGGCTCCTGATCATTTGTCCATAAATAACTAACTTCCCTTTTAAGGAAGACTCTGGGACCAGCGTGAGGTCTCTGCCAACACTTAGGCCACGAAGACTAAGAGTCAAAACAGTAGAAGAATTATGATCATTTGCTTTAAAATCAAGTAAATTTGTGTTAGAATTCTGATTCTATCACTTAACATCAATAGTAAGGATTTATTAACCCCTGGATCGTGGCCTGTTACAGCTAGAATTTGCCTGAGCTCCTGCCTCCTGTCCCTCAGCCTCCATCCCCGATTTGTGGAAAAATTGTCTTCCAGAAAACCAGTCCCTGGTACCAAAAAGGTTGGGGACTGCTGCATTATATGGTAACAATAGCCAGATAGGACAGTGCTCAGCCCCATAGAGTGGGGCTGAAGAAAAGTTAACC
The DNA here is from genome assembly GCA_004026585.1 of Noctilio leporinus. Taxonomy (NCBI): domain Eukaryota; kingdom Metazoa; phylum Chordata; class Mammalia; order Chiroptera; family Noctilionidae; genus Noctilio; species Noctilio leporinus. The sequence continues at coordinate 100,101 of PVIW01004075.1, read as the reverse complement.
ATGCATGTTGAAACTGGCCAACACAGGGAACTAGGCAAAGGGTGAGAGCTGGGGTGGAAAGTAGGCCCATATCTGGTTTAATGCTTTGCTATCAGTCACCATCTTGAAATTCTCATTTTTTTTTTCTTTTTTACATTTTGCACTTGACCATAGAAATTATGTAGCTGATCCTATGTAAGCCGTTATAGATGTCCAAGACATTTCTGACACTGAAGATACTCCAGGCACCCACAAATGCTGGATAAGACATAACTGATTATGATCAGTATAGACTTGTCTGGGCCTTACAATCCAGATACGAGGAGGTAACAAAGCAAATACATGACAAACTACACAAGGGAAAAAGCACATCTGTTTAATAATGAGGGTGACCCTGTAACTTGTTATCTAAATCAGGATACTTTTGAGAATGAAAGGGAGTGCTATGAACAATTACTCCAAAAGAATATGTCAGTCTAACAAAGTATTCTGAGGTTATTCCAACAAGGCAAAATTGGAGATAAATACAAAAGATACCATCATGACCACAAAGCACATCTGTTTGTAGAGAATTTGAATCTTTTTTGGAGGTAGAGGAAAAGTGTAATTATTAGGTTATCTTTAAAAGGATGGTACAAAGGAACAGTATGTTATGTAGCCAAAACTTATGTTTGAAAAACGGCCTGTATGTTAATAATGGTTGCAACTAGGGAAATAGTTACATGGTATTACACTATTCTCTCGACTTTCATACATTTGGAAATTTAACAATAATCCTTTTTAAAAGTAAAAACAATGAACTCAGGTGTTTTCATCTATATTATACTGATTGCATAAATATTTATTTTTAAATCCTCTATTAAATTACTTTATTAAATACTTGTTATAAAAGTACTATGAAAAAATGAAGAAAACAGGGGTGGGGTGTTGCAGAATTGAGAAGGAGCTAAGGGTCAAGTATTCTCAAAACACCCAAGTAAATAAACAGTGCTGTTGTGAGAATTTCTCTATTGAGGGACTTCGGGATATAAAACTAATTTGAGAATAAATTAGAAATTCTGTCTTGAAGCTCTGTTTACAGAGTGGCCATATTATTTTTATTTACATTTCAGGTTGATGCAGAATGGCCTGGGGTAGATGTGATGGAGCTTACAGAATGTTAAAAGCCTCTCGTGTGAATCACAAGAGGTTGGACTCCACTACAGACACAAATTAACCTCCCATCTCAGCGGTTTACAAACATGATGTCCTGCGGCCCGTCATGGATTAGCTAGGAAAAGGCTCTGCTGCCCTCACTCGCCCACTATCATCTTGTAATCGCACATTCTGGAACATGTGTCTTCCTCTATGTTTGCACCAAGCCGTGGAGACTGGAGAATTACACATGGCCTCCCTATTGGCTCAGAGCATGGCTACCTCCAGTAACATTTCATTGGCTGAAATTTGTCCTACAATGTTATCTGACTACAGCAGGAAATTGCTCTCTAGGGGAGCAAGTCGGCTGTATGGTGACCATTACTACCTCCACTATATCCCGACCATTTCTTTGGACAAGACTGAAAAAAAAAAGAAAAAAAAGTACAGCTCTTGAGTTCTGGTGGCTTAAATGCTAGAATCTAAGCTAAACATGGAAGGAGAATTAAATTGGCATGGATATGTCTGAAAATACTTTTTCAACAAATTAATATGAAAAGAAGATTGCAGAGGAAATTTCTGCCTTTTCCTTTTTTCTTCTTTTAAGGATTTCTCTTATCTTTAGAGGAAGGGGAAGGGCAAGAGAAAGAGAGGGAGTGAAACAGCAATGTGAGAGAAACATCCATTGGTTGCAGTTCACAGGCCTTCCAACTGGGGACCTGACTGAAAGCCAAGCATGTGCCCTGACCAGGAATCAAACCCACAACCTTTCAGATTGTGGGATGACACCCAACCCACTGAGCCACACCAGTCAGGGCTCTGCCTAACTTTTTCAAGCACTAAATAGCATTCATTTTTATAAAAGAGGCATGCTTAATGCAAATGAATATTAACGTCACTCAAATCAGCAGAGCTGATCTTTTAATTGCCAACCCTTTCCTAGCCAATGCTAAGGATAACAGTAATGTTTATTTTAGGATGAGTGATTATTAGTTACTGATTCCTGTATAATATAATAAACCACTGGCTGTGCTCAGTTGAGTGGTTTGACATGAGGTCTCTCAGGCACTTGCAGTCCAATAGTGGCTAGACTTACAATCATGTGAAGACATCTTTTCTCACAGACCCAGCCTTTCTGCTGGGGTGGCTGACACAGCCGGGGGCAGGCTGGGCATTTTGCCTTTTACACAGCCTCTGCACAAGACTAGCTTGGGCTTCCACACAGCATGGCACCCTTACGATTGCTGGGCTTTTACATAGCAGAGAGCTTCTCCTACAATAATCCTCTCAGGAGCACAAGGCCAAAACATGAAGGCTCCTCAGCTCCTAGGTTTAGAAATCCCTCAGTGTTACTGGACTGGATTTCACCTATCAACAGTGAGTCAGAGAGCCAAGTGAGTCCCAAAGGGAGGAAAGTTGTACTAGGAGCATGGTTCATTGGGGTACCACCCTTGGAGACAAGCTATCATTAATCAGGCATTTCATTTACCAGACCCCAGATCCTAATTTCCTGTACTCTAAATGAAAGTCATGGCCAAGTGCAAGTCCATATTTATAAGGATTAAGTTTGCTTTTCCAGTTTTTTTCTTTATCCTTAAAAAAAACTGTACACAGAATATGACAGTTTGCACATGCATAAGAAATGTTTTTATGCATCTTCCCTGATCTCTAGATGTATAATGCTAGAATGTCAGCTGGATATCAGTTCTAGTTAAAAGCATCGCTATTTTGTTATTCTGGTCAGATTCTCAAATGCATGAGGGCAAGGATTAGGATGCAGGCAAGGATCAGCTAGGATAGTGTGTGTGTGTGTCATACTTAAAGTAGATGGTCTGGCATTACTTCCTAGGCCACCAAGGAGTTCCCCACTCAATAAAAACAAAGTCACAAAACATCAACATAAGATTAGACAAGGGTGCTTCATAATCCTTATTGAGAAGATAAAAATAAGGCTACTCCGTAATTATATCCAAGTAAAGATGAATTTTAACATTCTTACCAACCAAGGACTACTTTGATCACAAACTTTATCAAGACTTGACATTGAGAGTTATTAAAACACAATGCATGGATTGGTGCCAATTATCCAAAGGAAAAGATTTCCATGTCTAAACCATAGGAAAAGAATTACTTCATATTTATTAGAAATGTTTTGAATATGAGAGAAAATATAACAGTAGTATGAAAACTTTTCTAAAGAGAAATATAGACTATGCATAAAAAATGTATCACAATTTCTCTTTATCCCTTTTGTGTTCTGATGTGAAGGCAATCGTCAGCCAGTCACCATTCTCACTTGTCTGTTTCATTTCCTCAAGTCTCAGTAACTTTTATTTGGTAAATATTTGTAAGCACATAAAATAACACATGTATTTCTTGCAAACTGCAAAGTAATGGGAGAAGATGTTTCTTTCTGACAAATACTTTCAACTTATTCCAAATAAAACATCAACTTGGTACATTATAAATAAGTGATGCATTTTTAAATAAAACTTATTCATAAATAACATTAAGGTTTATGTTTTGAAAAATGTGTATTTGTAAATATACTGATCACCTTGCATGAATACAGGCATTTATTTCAACAAAGAAATAATTTCAGAACAGAAATAGTATCTAAAGGCTCAGCTCCAAACAGAACTATTTGTGAAAATGGATTTCAGTGGTGACTTTAGCTTAGTTTTAAAACTTTACAGGGTAGTATGGTATCACCTGCTGGTTAAAAGACTTGGGTGCTGGAATCTGACAGAGGTCATTGGACAAGTTAACCATTCAGGTTGTCAATTCCCTCATCTATAAATACTGCATTGTTATCATAGAGATACTGAGAGAATTAAAGCAGACAGTGCATGTACAGAAATTAGCAGAATCCACACTGTAAACATTCGATATATGTCAGATACAAAAATAACAATCAGGAAGAAATGGTGATGACATTAAGTCTGGAATAACTAGGTATCTATCCACCCATGTACTGATTTAGTCAAGACCTGTAGCTATGTGTGTGAGAGATTTACACACATTGTACTCAAAACAAACAGAAAAAGATCCACTTCTCTTAGTGCCTATAAATCCATGATTCAATTATTTTTCCTAAATGTTCTGCTGATGCCAAAAATTAGAAAAAGACACAAAGCTACAAACAAGAATGGAGCTGCCATTGTATTTTCAGCTCAAGGCTGAGAATTTGTATAGGTGCTTTCAAAGGCTGAAGCCAGTAAGCCTATTACATTGCAAACACAAAAGACAAAAGTTTTCGTAATAAACACAAATTTAAATGGGAAGGATTAGAGCATGAGTAACAAAGAAAAGGAATAATTATTCTGAGTGGGATCGGGGTGTAAAAGGATTACCACCCACCAGGCCAGCTCAAGAGAATAAATCTCAGCGTTTTCAGCAGCTGCAAGGCTGTTGATCCTGTAAATATTCACATAATATTTCTAAAATTAAAAGCCACTGTTTTAGAAACAAAAGAGTGAAGTCCTTCATGCCATGGTAGGTGTATCAATCAGAAAACAGTTGGAAAATCCATGGGAAAAACAAAGCCCATTCACAGCAGCACAAGAGAAGGGATTTAATACAGGAAGCTAAGTATCAGGGTGTGGGGGCACTGAAAAAAATAGATGGGGAAAGCTGAGGGACTCTGCTACCTCTCCTAAAGCTGGGGTGTCCGGGGGACATGAAAGGTTTACCTAGAGGCCAGAAGCCTATAGACACTGGATCCACACAAAGGTTCAGACCATGGAGATGAACCACCCAAAACAACAGAGGGAGAAATATATCCTGCTTTTTCCCTTCCTATCTCTTTCTAACTGCTAGCAATGCCTCTGGTTAGAAGAACCTTTTTAGGAGTCAGTTTGCCAGGAAGCCGGGAAAAGCAGATGGTAAGGGAAGGGCATGGAGTAGTTCTGAAAGTCAATGAGCAAATGACCTGCCTAGTAGGCAAAAGCTTACAGAATATGGTCATGCCCCACGCAATGATGTTTTGGTCAATGACAGGCTGCATATACAATCACAGTCCCAGAAGATTGTAATAGAGATGAAAACTTTCTATTGGCGAGGGTGGCTATAGCCACAGTGACATCATAGCCCATAATGTTGTAGCCATTCTAACATTGTTGCCATCCTAACATCATAGCCTTCGTGACATCAGAGTCATCTTAATGTTGTAGCCATCATGACATCATAGTTGTAATACTGTAACCATCACAATGCCCCTAGTCATCTGTAACACCATAGCGGCTGGAATATCCTAGTGCAAGGCATTCCCCACGTGTGTTGTGGTGATGCTCATGCAAACATAACTGCTCTGCTGTCAGTCAAACAAACTAAAGCATGTACAATAATAGACGCACAGTAACAGCAGTAGGCTATACCATTTAGGTCTATGATGTTGGCATAATGACAAAAATTACCTAATGACAAATAATGCACCACTCCTTTCACTTACAATTAAAGTGAAGGCTCCATCAAAAGAGTTATCACCAATATTAGTTTTCATTGGAATACCCTTTGGAAATGCCATCAATTCATGTCTCTGCCAATCAAAACTGCACTGCTAAGATTGAGTCTACCAAAACAGCCATTTCTTTTAACATAGGATGGCATAAAAGTGAAACCCATTGGGGGACAGTCTTCTGCTCTTAGACTTCATATACCCGGAAGAGTTCAAAGAAAACAATGGGAAATGTGTATAGGATGGTCACCATGTTAATTTGCCTGGGATATTAAAAAGAATACAAATGCCATCTAATAATTCCAAGGTTTCATAAAATGGGGTCATTGTGGTATCAGAAAACTAAAAGTATACATTCTCAGAAATAAGGACTGCTCCCAAACACTATCCTGTCTTCACTTTTCGCATCCATTGCAGCCTATGAAAGTTTGCAAGACCAGCACAGTCACAGTTTAACTATATTAGATATTCTCACTTGTAAAACTGAATGAATTCTGGGGGAGGTGGGGAAGAAAAGCGAAGAATCCTAGGCCAACTACATTAGTATAACCTTGTACCATACCATTTCTCAGCCTCACTTTCCTTAGACTGTGAAGATTAGATTAGAGGAGAACACCCCTCCCTCATCAGAATGAGTGCAGTTGTGAGTAGAGTCTGACTCAGCTTGGCCTCTGGACAACAAAAATCAGAAATACTGATCCATAGCCCAGCACGCATTTCCAGGTTATGCCTACTTATGTACCAAGCAAAGGGAACCTGGGTATTCAGATTTGACTGGTGCCACTACCCCTCTTTCTGAGCCTCTTCTCTTACCTCACGTTCACAAAGCAGCGTGCCCCCCAAAGTGACCAGAAACTATAGCAACCACCACACAAAACTGATGCCATTGGAGGCAGAGAGAGACATCACCTCAACTTTATTTTCCCACTAACCAATTCAGTATAAAAATAGGGACTGTGATAAAACATTACATAATGGAAGGATTTATTTTTCTCATTAATTTTCCTTAATGTTGTTTCATTGAGAAGTGCCAATTCTAATTGCAAAGAGAAGATGAAAGGGAATATACAAAAAGTTTTTCTCATTACGGTGATGTTGGGGTAAATTATCACTGATGCAAAATTTCTACAGAAATTCAATAAAACAAGAAAGGAAATGTGGATAGAACCATTTATAATGCACTTCTCTTATAATCACTTCAGCCAGGCTAGGTGACCTGAAAAGTCTAAGAGAGAATACTGACCCATGAAGCAAAGACAGATGAGAATTTCTCTCTTTCTGTTAGGAGGTAAGTTGAATATAAGTCCTTCTCTGCATTAAGAGTACAAATTTAATGTTCTCACCATGTGCTGCTTCAGAAAGAAGCCATGTGGTCACAGTGTGTCACCTGTAAAAACTGCTCACCAACAGAAAAGATCCTATTTTGGTTTAACTTCCTCTAAAGAGGTTAAGTAATATTCACAAGTATTGGACCTGAAGAGAGTATGTTGATCGCCTTGAGTAATTAGGCTAAAACAATGATTTCTAACACTAGAACATTTTCTAATACACTGGTGTACATATACACTCTTAGAGACACTGTGTGCCATAAACATGTATACATGCATACACACCCACAGGGGAGCACACATGATTTCCTAGAACAAACAGGTCAGGAGGGATCATCTTTGATTGAAAGAAATAAGAGGTGGGAAAAATCACTTCCAATAATTTCTAGATTGAATTCATCCATGATTCTGAGAGGAAGACTTTGAATAGGGACCTTCAGCATCTCCCAGTCATTGTCCACCTCACAGCAACACAAAACTTGGTCAAGTCCACTTCCAAGGTGAGAAGAGCCCAATATGCTCCACATTTGCCCAGTGACAAAATAATTGTAGGACAAAGAGCACATTACCTGGTGTGGCTGCGAACCGGCCCATCGGCTGAAGGCGGGAACAACTGAAGACTTGCTGCCCGAGGCTCTCTGAAAAATAAGGGGGGAAGAAAAAGATTTCTTGCTGTCACACAGAGTATACTTTATATTTTTTCTAAACAAAATGCATTCAGTGTCCAGAGGTTCAAACATGAATGTAGCTGAGACTCCAAATTGAATCTTTCTGCTTCATTTCCTTTCAAACAAGGGTAAGAATGTGGACACTGTAGTTAAAGCATCCAGGTCTAGGTCTCCATTTGTCCTGCTGGTTGTCAGAACTGGTACAAGTCACCCAACTGCTCTTGGTCTCAATTTTCTCTTCCGTGAGACTAGAATAATCATTTCAATGTCATGGCAGTCCTGTGAGGATCAAATATGATCATAGGTGGGAAGCCCTTCATACAGTAACGTGCTCTAAATATGTAAAGCATTCATTCAACAAGAAGAAAATAAGACACACTATGATAAGCTCCTGCTTGAAACAACAACTGTTATACAAATATGCAAATGAATGCATGATGTTACCTGAGCATTGGTTATCCTTATTATAAAAAAGGCTCTTTATCTTAGAAAAGTCCTGACCACACCACTGCTACCAGCTCTCTGGAATGGGAAAATGCCACATGCTCACTGTAGAGCAGCTAATCCAAAACCATATTTAAAACCAGTTTTCTATGCCTGCTTCTACCATAGAGGCTAGGAAAACTAAACACTTACTTTCTCAGCATTCCTTCCCCTTAATTCTGGCCAATGAGGCATGAGTATAATCTTCAGGGCATGAAGGGATGTTCTAAAAAATCCTTTGTTTTTCTGATAAAAGGGAAAAATAAGGCTTGTACCTCCTTCAGCTCTTCTTTCTAACTATGAATATATTACATGGAGCTGGAGCAGCCATTTTGTGACCAGGAGGAAAAAAGCCAAGAGAAGAACAGAAATGTTAGCCTAGATTTGTTACGCAGCTAAAACATAGCTTCAGGTTGCTAAGTTTGCCTAAACTCTGTTTGTATAATTGACCACAATCATATTTTCTGTTATTTTGCAGAGTGTAATGATATACTCTGCTAGCGCATTCAAGTTAAAAGTCAAATGAGGCCCTGGTTGGTGGCTCCATGGATAAGGTGCCAGCCTGTGAACCCAAAGGTCGCTGGTTCGATTCCCAGCCAGGGCACATAACCAGGTTCCAAGCCAGGTCTCCAGCCAGCTCCATAACAGGAGGCAGGTGAAAGGCAACCATACATTGATGTCTCTCTCCCTCTCTGCCTCTCTCTCTTCCCCTCTCTCTGAAAATAATAAATAAAACATAAAAAAATAAAAGTCCAATGACAAGATTTCAGTTCCCCAGGACCTGCCAGATGCTTCAGGCCGAGAGAACACAATGACAGGGGCAGGGAAGTGTGAGAGCAACTGGTATGTTTGGGAGATGATGGGTAGACGGACGCTGCATCGGCAGCTCCCACATTCACAATGGCCATAATTCATCTGCCTTTCAGGATACCTGTGCAAGCCGCTGCTGGCCTTCGCTGATTCTCACGGCTCTCCTGCTGCTCTGCCACAGGCAGGTGGGCATGTTGGCTAACTGCTCGTGCTGCCAGCTCAGTTCAACTTCCCTGTGGCATCGGCCTGTCCAAGGAGGCAGTGCTGGGGCCAGATCTTGGGCCCTCCCTGTCTCACCTGCCCATGGAGATTAAGGAGATGGGGACCCAGAGCAAAGCGTGGGAGAAGCATTTCCGTTTCCAGCTTGGAGGAAGGGAGAACTATCAAGGAAGTCGCTAGAACTTAAACAAAAAGCTTAATCATATTTCCTCAGTGAGAAGCAATAGAATGACCTTGAAATGGATCGGACTTTACGGGTGCATAAGCATGTGCCTCCTCTAATGCCATTTTCCTAATTGTACAATAAGGTTAACCTAGATGGTCCCCTCCCTCTTTTCTTATCCAGACTCAAATCTAATCAAGCAGGTGACACTCTACTTTTGAAGTATATAAATGATTGCTGATTATAGTGGCCACACTGAATGTCCATGCAAGTATTAGATGCCTTTCAATATTATGTATTTAAAATGCCAATATTTGTCTTCTTCAATGTCTGGTAACTAGAAAATGCTAATAATCCAGAAGAGCTCCTTGTCTGAATATTTCAGCAGACTCCAAGTTCCCTACATTTTTAGGAAGGGCAATTCGTTTCCAAGCTCAAAAATTTGGAGTCTCAAGTCTCCTTAAAGATTTAGGAACTCACTCATTTTTAAGACATCATGTTTCGGGAATATAACTCATAATTGCTTCAAACCACAATATATGTTCCTAAAACTATAACAATACATGTTACATTTATTATCAGAAAAAAAAAATAAAGCTTTTAAAAATTAAGATATAATTGAAACCTAACATTACATTTGTTTAAGGGTACAGTGCTTGGACACATTTACCTATTGCAATGAGATTACTATCCGAATGCTGTCACCTATAATATCCAATAATTATCATTGCTTCTCATGGTGAGACCAATTAAGATTTCATCTCCTAACAACTTTAAAGTTTATAATACAGTGTCATTGATTATGATTTCTAAGCCATATGCTAGGTCTCTAGGACTCCTTTATGTACCAGCTGTAAGATTATAGCCTTACACATATTTTCCCAGTCCCTACACTGCCCTAGCCCCTGATAACTACCCATTCCACTATCTGTTTCATAAGTTCAGCTTTTTTAATTCTATATATGGTATCATATGATATTTGTCTTCCACTGTCTGACTTAGCCTTATTTACCACATTTTGGTTGTGTCTATATTTTGGCTATTATAAATAATTCTGCAATAAACATGAAGAGCCAATATCTCTTCAATACCCTATTTTCACTTTCTTTGGATATATATACAGAAGTGAATCTACCAGATCACATGGAAATTCGGTTTTAAATTTTTGATGAACCTCCATAGGGTTTTCCATGGTGGCTATACCAATTTATAGTCCCACCAACAGTGTGTCAGGGTTGGTTCCCTTTTCTCGACATCCTCATCAACATTTGTTACCTGTCTTTTTCAAAGCTTTGGCTTTTAAATCAAAACAAAATTATGGTAATCAAAGTAAAGCCATGAGCACCAATGGTGAAAAACATTTTAAAGCCAAGTGAGGTGCACAATCTATAGAGTATGACCCAAATTATTAAGTAACCTTTAAGTGGGAAGGGCAGAAGATGGGCACCTGTGGATTTGAATGCAACAATACCTCTCTATGAAACACACATCTACCCCTCTTGATAAATGCCACAATACTTCCATGTCCACGCTTAACCTTTCTCCCAAAGATCACACTGCCTGTCAGGACTGACGCAAGTATAATTAACTTTATAATGGTAATTGATGGCTATTGTGATGCGCAAAACTCATGCCCTTTCTAGTGTTCAGGAGAAATGTAAAAAGGCCAGAGAAACCACAAAACAAATGGCCAACAATAACTACAAATTTTTAAAGCACAACAATGTTCAGAAATTGTACCATAGCTTCTGATGGATGTGAATGCTTTCAAAAATCAGTCTCATGGCACAAGACACAAAATCCGGCCATAACACGTGCTTTGAATGTCAGCCTACACAAAACTAAACTCACCTGGCAAGCCAGATAAGTAATTGTTCATATCTCTGTTTACCTCCTAGTAGAGCCCTTAGCAACCAAGGATTAATGAAAGGGTGGGATCCAGATCAAAATAATGATGCATGCTAGTTTAAAATGCCAATTCTCTGGCCCCAGGAATTTATAGACTTCTGGATATGAGATACAGCAATTTACTTTTCTAAAGGAGGCTCTTCGCCCTGGCTGGTAGCACAGTGGATAAGGCGTCGGCCTGCAAACCCAAAGGTCGCTGGTTCGATTCCCAGCCAGGGCACATAACCAGGTTGCAAGCCAGGTCTCCAGTCAGGTCTGTAGCTGGAGGCAGGTGAAAGGCAACCATACATTGACGTTTCTTTCCCTCTCTGCCTCTCTCCCTGCCCCTCTCTCTAAAAATAATAAAATCTTTTAAAATTTTTAAAAATAAAGGAGGCTCTTCAATGGATGGATAGTAAGTCTCAGAAGCAAAGAAAAATCCCAGAATAATCCCAGCACATCCTTCCACAGCTACCTGCATCCAGTGAAGGATGAGGATGATGAAAAGGAGAGGCATAAAGACCCAAGGATATTATTGACAGTGGTTTTCACTGAAATGTTAAAATGAACTCTCAGACTCCAGAGAAATACAGTATTTCTGGAAATTGTAGGAAGATGCTGGGAGGAAAAGGAATCTGATTTTTAATTTACTGATATAGATTGAACTTTGAACTACCACAGTCCAAATAAATGGCTGGGTATGGGTTTCAGTTTAGATAACCACTGCTCGCCCTTGGAAAATCTATCCTGAATACTAAGAATGGGCTACTGCCCTTCTTTTGTATTCCCAACACATCCAGACTTACCTCTTATCAAACGCTTATCAAGCTGTCTTGTAAATTGCCTTTTAAATGCAGCTTCCTTTTGTAGACTACTTTCCACAAGGTTATAGGGAGGCAGGGGAAGTAATCTGGGCCTGGGTCTTACTTACTCAGGTAACCAGGCCTAGCTGTGTCTGGCATTTAGTAAGTGCTCAGTAAACGTCAAAGTAATGAATGGTTTCAGTAAACTTAATCCTATACAACTTTGGTAAGTATGAACAGGAGACTGTTTAGAGACTGTGGTGATGGAAGTTACATTCTTCAGGGCAAATACAATAAAATTGGTAGGATTTCAGAGTCCTATAGGCTACTGTAATTTCTTAGAAAGCCTAGCACCATTGTCCTAGGTTTCACGATATTAAGATGTAGAGTTCCTTGATACAGCTTCATACAAAATATCAATGGCCAAAGCATGTAGGGCAAGGAATAAGGAGGAGCGGACACAACTTTCGAGTTGAGAGTATTGGATGATGGATACATGTTCTACCACATGAAACATCTCAGGAAGACTGGGAGGAAACTTGGAAAGAACCAAGTGATCTACAAAAGCAGAGAGAAGCTACAAGTCAAAGAAATGTTGAGGCTAAAATACTGACCCTACTTGACATCTTCTCCTCTCTCCCTTTCCCAGGCTGTGCAGCTGGTGGAAATCCAGGTGACATATCACAGAGAAGGGGGTTGAGGAGCTAGAGTGTGTAGAACATTTGAGCAACAAAAGTGCTGACAGACTTTCTTTCAAACAGAGCATTCTGTTAAGCAGAGGGGAGGGAGGTGCTGTGCAGAAACCTGGAAGACAGACCGAACTCAATGGCAGTTCATAATTGAGTCAAGCTCCCAGAGGCTGAAGCCAGACTGCCCGCCAGCCATTCAGCCACGAAACTCCGTTCCCCAACTGTCCCCCTGTTTGGCCAGCTTCCTTCAAACCTAATTGCCCATCACCTTAAGAGAAAGAACTTTGGCAACATGTACATTTTTCAGGGGCTGGAGTTTTTCTTTTTTCCTGCATCAAGCCTTTGAACATTTTTAAAGAGCAAAAAAGAAAAAGAAAGAAAGAAAAGAAAAATGAGAAACCAATAAATAGTGTTGGCAGAGGCCAATTAGACATCTGCATTGAACATCTTCGCATAAAAAGTCATTGACAATGAGGATCCAGGAAGCAATACGGGTTATTCAGACAGACTGAACTCTGGATGGCAAGATCACGACCTGTGGGGTTTTCATTTAAGATGAAAAATCGTGTTTCTGAACCCAAGGAGATGAATCATGCAAGAAACAAGACCAAGAAAAGCAAATCACCTAGACAGCAGTAACACTTTTAATAAGGTATAAAGAGCTGACTCAAAAAACTTCCTTGCAAGGCAAGAAAATGTTACAAATGAAGACTGGTTAAGGCTCTACTCACACACACCTTAATAAGTAGCCACAAAATAGTCACATGGATGTGCAGGCATACTGGGCAAGCTAAGAAAAAGAAATTGATAAAGAAAATAAGGATGGAGGTGAAGTTCTGAAGTCTCTTTAATAAGTTTGCTCTTGAAAGAGCAGCATGATTTCCTTGTTATATTTCTGATAGGCTGGAACACAGACTCCAGTATGTGTTTCTATGTTGATGGAACATTTAGAGAGTGTCCATACTGTTTAGTGTTCATGAGATACTTAAGATAAAAATCTCAACCCTTCCTATCCATTAGAAATGCAATCACAGACTAATTACCTTTATTTTAATAAGAAATCATTGAGCTCAATTAAGGGATTCCAGAATTCTGGACCAAACCAGCTCAGTGTTAGCACATCCCTAATGCTACAAAGGATTCTAACAGTTGGGTAAGAAATGCTACCTACAGGCTGACCTAGATCTTTCCAGTTTCAGTAAAAGCTCAGATCATTAATGTACATGACAAGCAGCTCACATATTCTCCATCAGTTTCTAATGCTAAGCATCCTTGGGTATTCTTTTCTCAATGAAATCATCTAGTTTTATTTCACTGTGCTCTGTGGACCCTAGTTTCCCAGCCTATTAGTCCTTTCACTGCCCTCCTCTGGGCCACCTCCCAAATCTCTACACCCCTGTCTCTAAAATTATGAAGTCTGAAACTGGGTGAGTTACTCATTGTGTCCTCATTCCATTACAAAATGCAAAATGAAGATAAATCTAAGCTGGCTTCATTGCAAAAAGAAAAAACAAGGGTGGGGGAACCTCTGTACAATTAAGTACTAAAGACTGACTTAGGAAGTCCTATATTCAAAGGCTCTGCCTTTTGGTTGGCTTTCTTGCCCAGTGATAGAGGGGAATAAATGAGTCTTGTTCAAGACACCTAGCCAAGTCTTTATGCTCTGCTAACCAAAAGTAGAAGAGTAACATAGATTCTGTCCTCTTCTAAAAGTTAAAATACTGTACCAATTTACTAAAATCAAAATGATGCTCCCAGGATTTTTATTTGCTAGTTCTTTGGCCTCTCCGTGCCCTTTAGAAAATAACCAGCATTTTGTTGTACTCATAGTATGTGGACAGCGCTCTAGCAGCCACAGGTGTTACAAAGATGGGTAAGATCCTCCTCGGTCCCACTCTGCCCCAAAGAACGACATGCAAACTCAACCACTATTTCTCCTTCTACCCTTAACCTATTGATCCTTCAGAGCTACTGTCACTGTCTGAAATTTTGTTCATGTGTTTGTTTTGCTGTTCATGGTCCATGTCCATTCCTAGAATGTAAGTACCAAGAAAGTCACTTTCTTACCTTTATACCACTTTTCTAGCTATCACTTTTACTATCATGCGCATGGCAGTGTCTCAGTACATATCAGCTGAATGAATGAATGAATGAATAAGTGAATGAATGAATGAATGAATTAAGTCTTGGTTCTCACCTTCACAGGGTCCAGTGAGCAAGGTTAATGCACACACGCTCTACTGCAAAGAATGTTGTTCCTCCCACCACATACGAGGTTGTGTAGGTTGTGCCCTGCATGAGGAAGCCACGTGCAACACAAAATTCATACATCATATATTGCAACACTTTTCCAGCAGTAGTTGTAAAAGTTGTAAGGTGCCCAGCTGTAACAAAACTGATATAATTTTCCAAAAAGTGCAAGTAAAATATCCTAGAGAAGATACCTGAATCTGATTTATTAAATGGTGTTCTGTAGGCAAGTAATGATGTCGTATATGCAGAACTGATCTGAACTCAACTTCCTGGCCTTGGGCTTTGAGTGTCCAAAGGCCAAGGGGTAAGGAGTGAGGGCATTAGAAATTATTTCACCAAAACATGCTATTTTAAAGAAGCAGCATATGCTCTCCAGGATCCAGGATGGCCTCCAACAGCTTCTTGGACTTCACCTCAGCAATGCATCCTGTACCAGGGTTAGTATGTTTGACCAACGAACATAGAAACAATGATTAGTCACTTCCTCGATTAGGTTATAATCTTGGCCAGGCTCTCTTGCCTTTGGGCCACTTACTCCGGGAGAAGCATGAGCCACCCTATAGAGTGTTTCACGGGGTGAGGACTGGAACCACTTGCAAGTATCCATGTGAATGAACTTGAAAGGTCAGCCCCAGTCAGGTCTTCAGAGACTGCAGCCTTAGCTTGTGCCTTGACTGAAACTTTGAGATTCTCTCCCAGATCCACCGAGCTGGTCTGATCATGTATATCCTACCCTCAGAAACTCTACAAGATAATCAGTGTTTGTTATTTAACTGCTAAATGTTGGGGTAATTGGTTACACAGCAATAGTGAAACAATTTACCTCATTAGCAGAAACACTATTCACCTCTTACTATGCTCTGAGTACAAGGCCCCAGAAAGCGTACAGTAATCTGCAAATCACACCTCAGGGAGAAAAATAACATTATTCTCCTGAATTATAGAAACAAAAAGTTTCGGGATTTTTTCCTCCTTTAGGTCCTTTTTTTTTAATTAAGTCCCTGCATTTTTACAGCATTATTTAATATGTCTTGCAGCCACTTTCTTCAAGGAGAGAGAATGAGAACTCCAAGTCCCTGAAGATGCGCGAGCAAGGTAACCTCCAGCTCCCTTCCTGCAAAAGACTAAAAACAGCGAACAGGATGCCCCGTAAATAAATTATAAGCTTCCTGTTATCATGCAGCTTTCCCTGTAACTGAACTTGATCTTGCTATATCTTAGAAAAAAAGGACTGATTCACACTAGCTGCTGGGCTCCATCTGTCTAGGGGAAACAAAAACTTTCCTCTGGCAGCCTAACAGAGCAGGGTCTCGAGTCAGGGTTTCAAGATACTGGTGGCAAGGGGAGAGGGGCACAGGGGAGTGCACGCACACTTGTAAGAAAAGCCTGAGTTGACTCAGTGCTCCCGAATCTGTGCTGTACAGAAACCCAGCCCACAGAACAAACGACCAACAAATGGTTCTTTACTCAGTTTTGGGAAAGGCTACATTTCCCAGGTCAGCCCAATTTTTCTCAGTGGGTCATACAGTAAATATTTGAGGTGTGGTGGGCTCTATGGTCTCTTTCACAACCACTCTCCTCTGCCCTTGTAGCATGAAAGCAACCATAAATAATACATAAAGGATCGGCTGTGGCTGTGTTCCAATGCAAATGTATCCACGAAAGACAGCCTTGGGTCAGATCTGGTCCATACGCTGGAGTCTGTACATTGTTCTTGTCCCTCCCCGGAATGTTTAAATACCAGAAAAAGCAGGAAGGGAAACACGTAGGACACTGCTCCAACCCTTCTTGAAGACTCGCTGGATGTTTTATTGTGTAAAGGTATTAAGGATTTCTGCTCCACAGACCTCATCCATGGGTCAATTTTTTTTTTTTTTTTTAAAGATTTTATTTCATTATTTTTTAGAAAGAGGGGAAGGGAGAGAGGCAGAGAGGGAGCCAGACATCAATGTATGGTTGCTTTTCACCTGCCTCCAGCCACAGACCTGACTGGAGACCTGGTTTGCAACCTGGTTATGTGCCCTGGCTGGGAATCAAACATGCAACTTTTGGGTTCGCAGGCCGGCGCCTTATCCACTGTGCTACCAGCCAGGGTATGGGTCAATTTGTTCAACCCAGCTTCCCAAGGTTATCTGTCCAGAGAACCTATTTACTTATTAACTATTTCTCTCCTGCCCTGCCCTCCTCTTCCCCACCCTGAATATCCTTATTCTCTCTCTCTTTCCCCTCCCTCTCTCTCTCTCCCCTTCTTCTGATTGTTTTCTTATTGAATGTCCATTAACATCTTAGGGATAGAACCTTCCATACAGCATTCCTGAAAATGCGAGTTACCTGAGGAAACAGTGAGTTACCTAGAGGGTTTCCTCATTTGTATTTGTCTATCACCCTCAGCAAAAAATTTGATCCTAACTTCTCAGAGAACTGGCTTAGATTTTGCAGTGTCAATAAACACTTTAAGCAATACCTTGACTTTCACAGGTACAATGGCCCCTAAGATAGAAAAAAGTGTTGGCTTTTTTGTTTGTGTTTGTTCATTTCATGGAAAATTGACTGACACCTTGCCACGTTTTTTCAGTGGCCTCCATTTTCCCCCACCTTCATCTTGTAGTAGGAAAATCATCATTTATAAAGTTATAGATTAGCTCACAACCTCCAGAAAACGTTAAGGTACTAACATATTGAAAACTTAAACTAACTCAGCCCTGGCCGGTGTGGCTCAGTTGGTTGGAGTATCGTCCTGTAAAATGAAAGGTCTCAGGTTTCATTTCCAGTCACGGTACCTATGTAGGTTGTGGGTTCGGTTCCAGTCCAGGCGCGTAAGAGGCATCTGATCAATGTTTCTCTCTCACATTGATGTTTCGCTCCTGCCCCCTCCCTCCTTTCCTTTCCCTCTGGGATCAATGAGCATGTCCTCAGGTAAGAATTAAAAATGAACATGAATAAAAAGAAAATAAAACTTAAAACTCAAAGTTGGTTTCTTTGACCAAATTGGCAGAATGAAGATTTTTTCTGGCAAAGTATTTGGAGACTGTAAAACACCTAGTGTAGTGTCAGGCACTGTCACAGTTTGTTTAAGTCAAAGAAACCTGAAATTGTCCTACTAGTGGCCTATGATCATTCGTGATTATTCATCAAACAGCCCAATCCTGTTCCAATGCTGCTGGGGAGGGTCACACCAGGGTTCGAGTTACTAGGAGACAGGGTTCATTGGGCACCACCATGATGGCTACCTGCCACATAAGGTATGTGGAAAAACACCTGCAAAGTAGGATTTTGTTTGCTCTTGGATCTGATACTAATGATGTGGCATTAAACAAAGTCATGTCTGCTCATCAACTGGGGAGGTTGAACTAAAGTCAAACTTTCTGTTAAAAATATGAGCCTATCAATATTTATACATATATGACTTGTGATCTTTACAAAGCATTTTCATATTCATGATGTTGCCCCACAGTAAAAATGCTAAGTGGGAAGGATCTGGGCACCAGTTGGCTAGAACCCAGTTTCCCAGAAGGGGGCTCCTCCTAACCTGGACTTTTAACCCAATCATTTTTCCTCAAAGCCTTGAGAATTCCCAGGATAGTCAGTCTTCCCTAAGCTTAGATGCCAGCAATGCATAACAATCCAAAAGGCTTTTCAAAGCCAGATGGGAATGATAGCAGCTGCTGAATATGAAGAATGCTTGTATCGGCCCCCATCAAGTTAGAGATGTCTCCCCTCTAACTAGCCAGACTTTCCTTTCATCACGCAGAGACATACGTGTCATAGACGCTTTCCCCCAAATGAACATGTTCCAGACACGGCCTACGCTCCCTTCTTAGTCTTGGTTTTCCTCCTGCCTCTTTGTTTTTGTCATGAAACAGAGTAGAAAAACTTCACCTGATGTTACCTCAACCAAGTGATCCTCCCGACCATGGGCCCTTGCGACAAGGCTCTGATGTGACTGTGTGGCTGTGGGAAGCAAGGAGAGGATGGCCACAGCTGCCATATGGGTTTGTCCTTGTGAACTGCCACGTGCAACACACCTTTGGTTTGGATGCATTTATAAATGGAAAACTTTTGAAGTCTTTGCTCTGTCACTGAGCAGAATACATCAGAGGGAAGACTTGCATGACTCTTTCTGAATATTATCAGGTGGCTCAGCCTTCTGTGGGCGTCAAAGATATGGAAATGTAGAAAAACAGCCTTCAGTGTTTCTCCCCCAAGGAAACTAAAGATTTCATAATTCTTAATATAAGGAACAACTTAACTGAATAAGTAAAATTACTCATTAAAACACTCACGAGTAAACTGGGGGTGAAGTTAATTCTTTCAAATACAGCTATCTATTTAAAAGAATTTTGTTGCCACCTGGGTTACTTAAAACATTTTGTTTTAATAGAAGAGAAGGAAGGCGGGGTGGAGAATTGAGCCTGCTTTTAAGAAAATAAGATTTAGGGCCAGCATGTATAAAAAGCATTCACATGCATTAAATCAAGGGGAAAAAAATTAACCACCCAGTGCAATGTGTATTTAAGTGAACTAAATTCCAGGAAATTGTGTAAAGGCTGCCCTCTTCAGACACAGTTTTTTCATTTTACGTTGCTATAGATCATTCTATATAAGTTTCTCTATAGGGGAAAATGGATCATGGGGTACAGTATTATTAAATCAAAGCTTTGCTCTCATAAATAAATGTCAAACAAGTACATGTAAAAAAATGTTACTAAGCACCAAGTGTGACTGTCTGGATTTACCTAGAATATGTATCTTACAAGTATTCCACTTGGCTCATGAAGCATGTAAGCACTGAAGGCTTTAGAATCCTGAGAGGTAATTAATTAATGGAGCTGTCTGGGGCTGAAATGTTTACCTCGGCTGTCACGTAGCTAAGTGCATTCAGGATAACCACCTGAAGTCACAATAATTGGCTTTCATGTCATTTAGAATTTTTAATAGCCGTGATAAACACTACTTTTTTCTACACAAAACTCATGTTTTCTCTTTCATTCCTGTCATTTTGGACAACCTGAAATGACAATAAGAGAGTCCTGCCATAATGGAAGCTACTGTGACTGTTTGGGACCTTGGGAGGGTACCAATTCTGCTGTCACCAAGTTTCCTTGGAGAATTGAGTAGAAATTTCCATCTGAAACCCAAGTTGCTTTCCTCCCTTTTCTGATCTGTTCCCCCTGTCCCCACAACATTTCCTTTTTCAATAACCAAATCAAGATATGAGTCCAATATAATGAGGTAGATTCCAAGAACCACACCCCAAAACAACTTCCAATTCTTTGGAGTCAAATTAAAGCATAAAGAAAATTACCAATGAATCAGACACTATCTCCATTGTACCATCTTCTGCAGAAAGGATTGGAGGAAACGTAGTTTACAAGGCAGCCTCGTTGGCTACATGACCACCATGAAAAGAGAAGGCACATAATATATTCAGAGGTCATTAGAGAAGGCAATTCCACATACCGTTTTGAAGAAAAAGTTGTTTATGAATATCAAGTCGGAGTCTGTAGGAGAATGGTGTGGAATGCAATGATAATTATCAATCTACATAATATGTGACATATGTACAACAACATGCATGTGCATTTTTGTAGAGGGACATGAATAGAGAAATAACTTGTTTATAATTTGAGGTGACTGAGCTGAAAGGAAATGCATGCCAGGATTGTTTCCCCTCTGGCTCCTAATGTTCGGTTTCATGCATAATTGATAGACTTGAATGTTTATGATGGTTAAAATAAGAGTAAATAAATTATGAGGATTTAAATGATCATCCATTTGCCAGGAATATTCCATTTTCCTTAGAAGGGATTGTAAACAATTGTCATTCTGAAGGCAATTCTGGCAGATCAGCCATTTTTTGGCTTCTTGTGCTCCTAAGTGACGAGGGTCCTACACTATGTGACCCACACTTTATATCTATGCATGGCTTAAGTCCATGGGCTTTGGGCAGAAAAGCCAACTTAATACAAAATGCTGAGCTCAGGGTATATACCCACATGCAGGGATAAAAGTGAGAAAATTTCTAATGGAGCTAATAGAAGGCACTTTCTACTTCAGTGCAAGGCCTGGAGGTGGAGGGGAGTTAATCGCATGTGTCATTGGGTCATAACTTCTGGGATTTCAAATGCAACTATATTTGCTTCTGTAATTAAAATCCTGTAAAATTACACTGTGGACAGGTGCCCAACTATGGATGTTGCATACACATGTATATAAATGTATAAACCTGTGACATTCATATTTATAAAGTATAAAATTAGGAATTATGAATATATTATATATTATAAATATAAATGTATGTTATTAATGTTTATATTTATATATATATATATTTTAAAGATTTTATTTATTATTTTCAGAGAGAGGGGAAGGGATAGAGGCAGAGAGAGAGAGAAACTTCAATGTATGGTTGCCTCTCACCTGCCTCCAGCCACGGAGCTGGCTGGAGACCTGGCTTGCAACCTGACTACGTGCCCTGACTGGGAATTGAACCAGTGACCTTTGGGTTCGCAGGCTGACATATTTATACATTTTAAATATATAAGGATACATATTTCACTCATATATTTTAAATATATAAATATAATTATCTTATGTACATATCTTAAATATGTAAATATATTTACTGTGATGTACGATATATAAGTATAATGCAATAGTGTAATATGTAATACATAAACCATGTTTTACATAGTAAAAATAAATTATATATTATGTTAATATAAATATGTATACATAAAATATGCTACCTATTATGTAGTATCTATAAAATCATATTATTATCTACTCTATATTATTTTGCTACAAAAGCATATAAGCAGAATGATAGATACTGAACTTAATTTGGAATTTGAGAGATTTTCAAGGGTAACCTTAATTGTATGTAATGTCTAACTCCCACAAGGACTTTAAAATGAAAATTCTTTCATCAGAGGAGACTGCACTACATCGATTCTCATCAGAGCACTTTACGAGCCTTCCTCCTCCTACCGAGGGGAACACATCCTTCACAGCGAGCTCAGGAATGCCATGCAACGTCAGATCTAAAACCAATTCGTTTTTTGAATTGGTATTGGCTATCTTGGCTTTTGTCTGCTGAATATTTTAACTCCAACTTTGAGGTATAATCCTTGATCTGTCCATTAAGAACAGTAGTAAAAGGAACCCCCAGTCACCCAGGACAGTTGAACAGTGAACGAAGGGGTAACATTGGGACCAGATTCCTTGATGGGAGGAACGGTACTCACTGGATACCCCAGCCTCTCCAGGTCTCTGTGCTTTGATGAGCAAATATTGCAAGGCACCACGTTATGCTCAAGATATCAGCAAGATCATTTTAAAGGGCTCTGAAAATCCCTTCTTCCCTCATGTGCACATTAAATAAACCAGCTTTCACACCAATTTCCCTGCACAGACAGACCATTACCAGCCACTGTTACCAAGGCACAGACAGGCACCAGGGAAAACCCCCACACACAGAAGGGTCGTTTTTGTGATTAACTGGTAGAATCAAAAGGAGAAAACCAGTAGAGCTGGTGCTCGAGCCATGCAGAGCTTTTTGTCCCATGCCAACAAAATATTCATAAAAGCAAACAGTGCATGGAGCCAATATGGCAAATTTCAGACATGAGCATGTTTTTATAATCACTTATATAACCGTAGGGGGGTAAGAAAGAGGTGCCATGTGCCACTCTCCTATGCTGTGAGTGCTTCGTGTCTTCATTATGGAGAGGGCAGAGGCATGGGGAACTTCGCAGCTTCATCACAAGCAGGGAGGCACGGGCGTGTCCCCAGTGGAGCCTGTGACACAACTCTTCCAATCACCAAGGCAGAAGTACGCAAATATGGCTCTAAAGGGAAATCCTATGACTGAACTGTGGAAGGAACCAGCCAGGTTTCATGAAAGCTAGCACCGGTCTTTCAGCTGGCTGTTCCAGGATTTCTTATCATGGTGCCAGGTCCAGGGTCCAGGCACACAGTTAGACAGACTCAGAACACTGGTACTAGAAATGCATGGAGTGGGTCACGTCGATTTGCTTGCCCAGTTCCCATGCCCACATTTTCTGATGGCAATGTATTCTTTTGAGAAACTCCTTCACCCCCACGATACTTGGCAGTTAAGTTGTCTTGTCCTCCAGGTAACCCAAGCCTGTCAGGCAGTTTCTTTACTAAGAATGTGGATCTTGGGAGGAATGGCCCAAGGGCAACCGGAGGTGATTCATGGTGATGGAAGTGCCCTGGAGAGACCATGTATTTGCCTCTGTAACCATCCTAGATCCCTGGCGCTTCCCTCCTTGTTTTCTTTTCCAAGACTGGAAGCTCATTTTTCCATTTAAATTTCATGCTATGACCTACCCCTATCCTTTCCATAAATTCCATTTTGCTCAAGTGAGTAGGGTTAGTTTTGTTGTTCTGTTCTGTTTGTGGCTTGAAACCAAAGTACCAGAACTGATACAGAACCTTATGGACTACCTTATTTCCAATTTCTCTTCTGCTCTTCACTGCACACTATTTATCAAGTTCTGCTCGATATATATGGCTATTTTCTCTTTACATTTACATACATATATATTATAGTACAATATTCTGCTATATCAATCCAACTAGAATACACTCTACTTTGTTATACAACACTGTATTTTTCATCCTTAAAACATCCTAATAATATCATTGCATTTACGTTGAAAATAAGGAGATAATTGTACCGCAAGTAGGTTAAATCACTGGTGCACCATGATAACCTGAACCACAGGTTGTGTTAAACCCCAGATTCCTGATTCCCATGCCCAGCTGGCTTATTCAATGGGTTGATGGCAGGGAGGGGTGAGCAGGGAGGTAGGACCACTTTTCTAACAAGTTCCCAGATGATGGTGATGCTCACCCAGGACATTGTTGAGTAACCCTAGATTAAGCCAAAACTTCTCAAACTCTAACATGTTAACAGATCACGTAGGGAATAGACTCAGATTCCGCAGGTCTGAAGTGGGGCCTGAGACTGCATTTCTAACAAGTTCCCAGAGATGCTGATGCTGCCAAATGACACTGAGGAGCAAGTGTTCCCTAACTGCCAGGGTGTCGCCTCAACTTCAGGTTCGCTTTCTTTTACTCATTCTATTGTCACCCCTGAGAAAACCTGCTCTCTACAGAGGAGAAACCCAAATCCCACCTGGAAGGATCACACAACTTGACCAGATCTCACAGCTGGTTTGTCATGTATTCAAAAGGACACAACGCCAAGGTTGCTTTCCTCCGTGGTGGTAAACAAGGCATTCCATGTTCATATCCCTTCTGTACTAAACCCAACAAAAACACCAGCGGGCAGGCAAGGCCAACACTCATTCACGTCTCACAGACAGAACAGCCACGTGAGGTGCAGAGTGCAGAAGGAACTTGCTTACGATCACTCGGTTGAGAGGTGTACAAGCTTACGCTGGCCAAAAGAAAATCTAATGCCAGTTGCAGTTCCCATCGCCTACCCCAGCCCCTCCCAGAGGAGACAAGTCACTCACTTACTCTGAAAGAGATGGGAGAACCTCATATAGCTAATCATGGGGACCGAAGACTGGAGACCTCACCTCAAAACTAGCGTCCACTGGCCCTGATTGGCTCGCAGAGGCATTTTCTCTGGTCCTTCCATGTTTGTTTGGTTTGTTAGTCAGTTGCCTATGTTTAAATATTGGGAAAATATACCTTATAAACCAGAATAAAATTGTGAAGATGTGGCAACACGGAGTCCAGATTCTCACATTACAAATATCAGCTCTGGCTGTGAGGGAAGGTACATGGAGGCACAGTGGTTATTAAAGCAACCACATGATCGATCACAAGGGCTTATATTAGAGGAAATATATTATAATTATATTTACATGTTATACTTATATGTAATTGTATTATATATAATTATATAATAGTAATATCATATAATTAATATACTTTGTTCTTCAATTCACCACAGTCCCCAGTCAGCCTGTATCTAGGAAACCCTATAGTTATTTGAGGTGAGATGGTTGCAGAAAAAAGTAGAGATCCCAGGCCAGGGCCCTTAAAGTCGATATTTCCCTGACAGGAACGTGCAGAAAGGAACCCTGTGATGTTAAGAAATGAAGGAAAAAATCCAGAATACATGGCCCCACTTTTGTGGTTCCATGAAGGGGGCCTCTCACCTCTGAATAAGAGAGGAGCTCACGGAGGCTCCCCTTTCTCCCATTAAGTACCAGTTGCTAATATTGCTAACACTGGTTCAATAACAGCAGCATCTCCTCTCACCCTAAAGGTCTGGGTAAGAGGAGCTGCTGCCGTTGATTGGTGACAATGTGCGCACAGTCACCATCCCTTGATTGGTGACTACGTGCAGGTTTCTGGGAAATCCTGCCTTTATGAAAAAAACTTCATTTTCTCAAACCTCACGGGTTAGTAGTCCCTGGTGCATGAAGCCAAGTACGGGACTGAACGAGGTCAAGGATCCAGGCGGCAACATCTGTTTTAGCATAATTTTAAACCCCCAAGTCAACAGAAGGCCACTCTTCTGTCGAAATTACTGAACAATTAGAATGACATGAGTTGTAATTCCAGGCTGAGTTCAACCCCGTAGGCAGCTCATTCTTGCTGTGGTTGTCATTACAGGGCAATACAGAAGCGTATCTGTCAGTAGATCAAGAGTGGAGTTTCAGAGCACTAACATTCATGCAAGGAATTTAAGTACTGACGTCCTCTTTGTTTAAGGCAAAAGGTTTGTCCATAAGTTATCACACCCTGAAGACCATAGTCGTGTGTGCATGCGTGTGTGTGCGTGTGTGTATTGACAGTCAGCCCTGAGAGGAAACAGCCCTACCCTCTAGCGTTCTTCTGTCTCCTTGCAGCCTAAAGGTAGAAATAATGAGCCTGCAGAAGGGAGTGACAGATTTTATCTCGGAGACACTGACCTGAATGACTCCATTAGCATTGTTCCAAATGAAAAGTCGCCCTCCCTCTATGGGGGTGGGAGGGGACTGGCTGCTGGGGAGACAGGAGGCAGGTTCTGTTTGGAACCAGATCCTTCCCAGAACCAAGGACGTGGTGTGGCCTCGCCCCTGCACCCCACAGAAGCCAGACCCCGTCTGTTTCTGTGCTGTGGGCCTGCAACAGAGTAAGAGCCTCTCAGATTAAGGAGTATTACCTATCCTTTCCGTGCTTGAGCTGAAATCCATAACCCCTTAGAGCCCACATCATGGGCGTTCAGGCCAACTGACGTGACTGATGCCCTCCAGCCCAGCCCCCTGGTTTATCATTCACCAATTTCCCTTCTGGGATCCTTTTTCCTGTGGAAGATGAAAGCCATTTGTCCTCCCCAGAAATCTGAGTTTCCAGAGAAAACCATCCTTTCTAGTTTTGAACCATGGAGGGAGAGGGAGAAGGAAATAAAGCAGGGAGAGTGGGTAACAAAAGGGGGCGGGGGTTACACACACAAAATGCACCTACAAATGAACACACATGCATACACGGATACCATCCAACACTGCATCATTGAAGACTCCAGGCAAAAGCACCTCATTCCACAAGGTCAAGACCACTAAATCCGAGATACAAGTTTTCTAGACTTCCACTTTTCGAGTGTTAGATGTCTTCCAATTTAGCGATGTCACTAATGGGTAAGTCTGGAGTTGGATGTGGTTGTGGTTCCAAATTTTACCGTTTACTTGGTATGGGCCCCTTGCCCAAGTTTACATAACTTGCTTAAATACCTCTGAGGGTCTCAAACTTTTCAACATCACAATGAAGATACTAGTTACTACTTTGAAGAATCCTTTTGTAACTTAACTACAAAAAGGAACCGTGCACCTAGGACCATGCCTGGTACCTATAAGAAGGGTAATAAACATGGCCTCCTAATAATAATCATATTCGAATAAGCTCCAAAAACAGAAAGGCAAGGAGTCCACCTGCAGAGGCAACCCCTAGAAACGACGGTCTTGTGGAAGATGTTCCCCAATGCTTTCTATCCACATTACCGAGTGAAAGCTTTCTTAAGCTATATTTCTCCCCTAGGACTATTTTGGGACATCCCACATTGCTAGACTAGACTTTATTTATGACTGAACTTGATAAGAGTGGGCAGGACTCGCTAGGAGGAACATTTTAGATGGCTCCCCAAGCCAAGATAGATCCTCAGTCCGGGGGAAAATCTCCATATGTGAGAACCTGCTGAAAGCCACAGAGTAAATAAATACAGTACCTCGTCCAGGAGCATTATTTTTACTGGATGGCAAGTGATTTTAAAAGTCATCTTTAAATCGCAACAAGCATGGATATAAATGGAGTAAACAGAGAAAATGCATACAATTTTAAACTTAAAACAGGAGAAACATCAAGAGAAATCCAGGCCTGTTGGAGGCTATTTCAGGCTCTTGGAGAAAGGCGTGGGCAAGTTCTCTCCTTTGCTCTGAAGAGCCCCTGGGAAATACCCACCAAGTCCCACTCAGCCTCAAGACAACAGCTAAGGTGGAGAGTATTATTGTTATTTCATTGGTGATAAGTCAGGCACAATTAATCAGCAGTGGCAGGAAAGAGATTAGTGGTTTTCTCAGGCCAGGATTGGAGGAGCTGACCCAAAGGGACACGAAGGAACACTTTGGGGAGACACACGTCCGACATCTTCATAATAGTGGCGGTTGCATGGCTGCGCACACTTGTCAATAAAAGGAAAACTGTATACATAAAATAAGTATAGTTTATTGTAAGTGAATATAGCAAAATAAAATTGATTTTTAAAAGCCTTCAGATTTGAAAACCTCTTCCAATGAAGAGTTTAGGAGCAATGTCTGAGATTTTGCTGCCCATGTTTTCTTCTACAATTTTTATGGCTTGGAGTCTAATATTGAAGTCTTTAATTCATTTTAAATTTATTCTTATATGTGGTGTAAGAAGGTGGTCAACTTTCATTTCTCTGTATGTACCTATCCAATTTTCCCAACACCATTTATTGAATAAACGATCTGTAGCCCATTGTATGGGCTTGCTTCCTCTGTTGAATATGAATTGACTACAAAGTGGTGGGTTTATTTCTAAGCTCTCTATTCTATTCCATTGATCTAGGTGTCTGTTTTTATGACAGTACTATGCTGTTTTGATTACTATGGCTTTATAGTGTAACTTGATATTATGCAGTGTGATTCTTCATCTTTTTTTGGGGGGAGGGGTCACTGTTGCTCTGTGGGGCCTTTTGTGGTTCCATATAAATTTTTGAAATATAAGTTCTCAATCTGTGAAATACATCATTGGAATCTTGACAGGGATTGTATTGAATCTATAGATTGCTTTGGATAGTATGGACATTTTAATTATGTTAATTCTTCCTATACATGAACACACAGGGTATATGCTTCCACTTACGTGATGCCACTGTGGAAAGCAGTATGGAGATGCCTCAAAAAATTAAAAATGGATCTGCCAGCAATCCCACTTCTGGGAATATATCCAAAGGAATCCAAAACACCAAGTCGAAAGAACATAAGCACCCCTATGTTCATTGCAGCATTATTTCCAGTCACCAAGATATGGAAGCAGCCCAAGTGTCCATCGGTAAACGAGTGGATAAAACAACTATGGGACATTTGTGCAATGGAATACTACTCAGCCATAAAAAAGAAAATTTTACCCTTTGCAACAGTATGGATGGACCTGGAGAACATTTTACTAAGTGAAATAAGCCAGTCAGAGAAAAACAAATACCATAGGATTTCAGTCATATGTGAAACCAACTGAACTAACAAGCAAAACAGAGACAGACTTGTAGAGAGCACGTGAGAGATTAAGAGATGGAGGGATTGAGAGAAAAAGACAAGGGAGTCGTGGACGTGGACACCAATGCGGTGATTGCAGTGGGGGGAGGGGAGTATAAGGAAACTCAATGGTAATGAAAAAATACAATAAAAAATAAAATACAAGCAAATAAAAATGAGTTTAAAGGAGGCTATGGACTGTGAACCCAAGTGCAGGTTAAAAAGGACACCATTAGGGAGTGGAAGAAGATTACGGGTACGGGCTGGATAGAGAGAAAGTGGAGAGAGTGGGAGTCAGGGACACGTGCTGAGCTATAATAAGCAATTTAGATGCCAGGGGACAGTGCAGAGGAAAACATCATCAGGGAAGGAAAAGAATGAGCTAGGAGGAGGAAGAAGAGGGGGAAGCAGGGTGGGGCCCAGTAAGTATAATGGGGGTAGGCGAAGGCCATGCCTGCAGTGGGGTCTGGACCAGAGAGGAGAGGTTGCTGGACACAGAGGCATCACCACACACAGCCTCCAGTTCTCCAAGCCATCTGGGTCACAGGGTCACATCCTGTACATGTCTCTACCCTGGGGCCAGGCTCCTCTCCTGGTACTGCTCTGCTGAACTCCAGCTGGGATTTTCTAGCCCTGGACACACAAGGCGTCCCTCTTTGCCTCCACTGGCCATTCTCCCTGCTACAGAGAGACACTCCGGCCACGTGTGGCTTCACCAGGGGGTTCCATGCTTAAAAGGACAGACTTAATTCCAGCGCCTGCCAAGTTCTAAGGTTTTCCCATCCAAAGGAAAGATGAGTGACAAGGTTTCTTCTCGCTGGGGAGTAGGAGGAAGGCAGAAGGAGAAAAAAAAGAAAACCAACCTGAAGTTTGTTGCCCTGTCTCTTTTGATACTTCCATGTTAATTTGGAAATCTGCCTCAACTTGCTCTGAACCTTCCTATGGAAATATATTCCACTGAACGCTGAAATGCTTTAAAAACACTGGAGCACTCTGGGAACCGTCTGTCACTCCATGCAGCACATAGCAATTTAAAATTATTGGAGCTCTTAAATTAAGTGCTTAAATTTGAAGGTGATCACCACTTTGAGCATGTGGATTGCACAGCTATCTCAGCTATAACAGTGCTTCAATTTTCTTTAAGCAGGTCATTTTGGGGAGCAATAAGGGAGTCTGATTGCCCAGCATGCATTGATTTAAAACTACCAGAGTTGTCAATTCATTTCTACAAGCACTTCTGTTTAGGTGCAATCTTGCTCTGGTGGTTTAAATTGGGCCAAATTGGTCTATACTGCACAGGCCCAAATCGCTAATGTACTTTGGTAATCTGCCTTTCCCAGGGCCAAATTCACCACCATTTCTGGCGGAGCCAAAAACAGCACACCAGCTGATGCGCTTGCCTTTCAAAACACAAGGTCATCTAGGTGGGATTTTCTGTGTCTGATGTCAGCGATATCAAGGGAATGTACATGCTGGTTTCTCAGTGATATTTGGCCCAGCACACGATATTCAATTTCTCAAAAATAATATGAATTTTATTAGAATGTACTGCCGGTTGTAGAATTCTGTGTCCTTGCTAGGACCCACACGTTAACATTTTATACATCTGAAATGCTAAGAAGTCACCGGGTTTAGCAAGATGACTGTACACAGGGAACAAAGCAGCGTTTCTCAAGTTAAACATGCCCTGGTCAAGTTATAAGTAAAAGCAAATAAAAATAAAAATGACTAAAAAGTGTTTTAAAAGGAAGTAAATGAACAAAATGTCATATAATGGATCCCAAAGTGGCCCATTATCAAGTATTCCAGAAAATGTTTTGCTCTTAGAAATAAGTGGGAAAATGCTGCCTCAACTACAACAACAACAATAAAATAATAATAATAATAACAATAACAACAATAATAATAATAACTAACACATTAAACACTAAGTGGTTATCTCATGGGATTCTCACAGCACCCTGAAGGTAATTATTATAAGTCCCAATTTTTTTACTATCCTATAGATAGAACTTATCTTTCCATTTATTAAGAATAGATGATCATATATACAAAAAATAAATTCAGGGCTGTCAGAGTAAGAACATACACAAACATTCACACATTCCCCAAGTTTTTTTCTATAGTAGCTGCAATGAGGTATAGCAAACGTATCATAAAATCCAGCCATGGCATACGCACTTCAATGTTTAGTAAGTTTATGCAGTTATACAATCATCTCCACAATCCAATGCTAGAATATTTCTATCACCCTCAAAAGTTCCTTCCGCCCTTTTGCAGCCAGCCCTCAATACCACTCCCAGGTCCAAGCAACTTCTGACCTGGAAATTTCATACAAGTGGGATCATACACAACATGGTCTGCTATGCCTGTCTTCTTTCATGCAACTTAACGCTTTTGAGGCCCATGTGATACCAAGAGGAGAGGGAGGCTCAGCAGGATTAGCTACCTTGCCCAAGATTACACAAATAATGTCTGCAAAGCAGAGGTCTAATGCTGGGGACTCCTGAACTTAACTCTCGAGTAGCACAGGTTATTTGAGGTTAACAGATTTCTCTGTTACAGGCGTTCAGGAGGATTTCATTCCCTATTAGTTAATACCATGCACTGTTTCACCACATATCTGGCCCATAGGGCCCTTTCCTACCTTAATACTTGCTTTCAGTTGAGTTCTCAAATGCAGAGCCTCAGACAGGAACCTGGGTGCATAAGATTTGCTGAAGTAATATGAGGAAAGCAGGATAGAAAAGAGAATGGGGCTAATCATGGATGAGGTTTCAGTCCAGCTTTTGCCTCACTGGGGGTGAGGAGAAGCTCCAGAATGTAAGTTAAAAAACAGAATGCTCTTGCACAGAAGCAAAAGGGCCAGCTGTTTGTTCCCTTTAGTAATTGAATGGGGGCTGCCCTCCTTGATGGGGAGCCAGAGGGGACTACAACCTTCTGTTCCTGGTGCCTCCCAATGGTGGAGAGCAATGCTGGAGAAGTAGCTGCTCAGAGCCATTACAGTCAACCCTCAGCTAGAAATGGGAGTGCAGCAGCATTTATTGCAGCTAACGTCTCACCCTCTCATAGAGATGAATATATCAAGCTCTTTCTTACCCCAGGGCCTTTGCACGTGCTATTCTAACATGTAAACCTCCATCCAAACACAGGCATACTGGTCTCTTCTCATCTTTAAAGTCTTAGCTCACCTTTAAAGTATTAGCAACCCCCCTACCCTGCCATCCTTCCTCATAAGGAGGATCTTGGGCTCACTGCTAAAAAGCACTGAAAAAGAAAAGGTGGGTAAGGGTGTGGATGGTGATGATCAAAACCAGCTATAAACTTCCTGCATGGCTGACTGATGGGCTCTCTGAGCTCTCATACCTCAATCATCAACTGACTATGAAAACAGCAAAGCACCAGCAAAGGATGCAGGTAAAAGGTATTTACTTCCACTCTGAGTGACTTTCTTCAGAATCACAGCCCTTCTGTGTGTATTACACAGGACAGAATAGGTTATGCAGCAGTAACAAATAGCCCCCAAATCTCAGTGGCTCAAAATAAAAAACAGTTCATTTCTTTTCCACACTACACATCTCCTGTGAGTCACCAGAGGAGGAGGAGGATGGAGGCACTCTGCTGCCAAAGTCACTCACTCAGATCCTGGCTGGCGGATCAGGATCAGGATCAGGTACCAGTCAGTCTACAGCAAACCTGGGGGACAGAGTGCATTCCAGAGGCCCCAGTCCCAAAATTACACACTTCTTTGTTCATAGCTCATTAGTTAGAGCCGCTCATGGGACCTTGATTGCCACAAAGGGTCTATGAAGTACGATTGTCCTATATGCTCGGAAGAGAAGAGACCCATGGTAGAACTCAAAGCTCTCCTCTATGGCTTGACTTCATCTAATTCATAAATAGTGTAGCTGTAGTCACTTCCCAGTCAATAAAATAGCCCCTTTCTGATGATCTCCAACAATAAACTGGTTTTGGAAAGAACTTCTTACACTGTAAAGAGAAAGAGCAACTGAAGAGAGCATGGTCAGTAGTTAATGAGCTAGCACGCATTTGCAAGACAACACTAAACAATTAGTACTAAATTGCCAAGTCATTGGCTATATGAGTGCAGGATTTTAAAAAGTACAAACCATTCCTACTTTCATTTTGAGGAAGAGGAATCTGGCTTGCTTCTATTTCTAAGGTAAATGAAGGTCAAGAAGGCCATAAAACTTATTTTAAGACCAAGCCAGCACAGAGGTCTGACAAGGTTATAGAACATGCAAAACTTAATTAAAGTTCCTGAGTTACAAAAAAAAAAAAGGGGGAGGGGGGATTTAACAACTTGCTTATATTATTCTCCATATTTAAAAAAATAAGTCTTTCAAAATTGTGTATGACAAACAAGTCTTTGCATTAACTTAAAACAAGTCATCTTTTTCAAAGTACTTAGATTTATGATGCAAAGGTAGCTTTTAACTTAATTGTTATTTTTCCCTAGGACTTTCCACACACACAACAGGCAATTAGGAGAGCTTTCTTTTGACTATTCAGCATGTATGTGGCTGCTGAAGTCTACTTTAGAGCCTTTCTTATAAAATTAGCTAAATTTAGAATCTCCCCCCGCTTGCCTGTGAGTTGCCTAGAATGACAAGAAGTTCTGAATATTGGGGGAAAATAGATTTAAGAGACCACGATCTATTAATCTACTGACATAGTAAGGAGGCATTTTAAGTGTAAGCATCCATGTCAGCCATTCAGAGTTGTCTCAGGGTTTACATTAAGAAGGGTCACAAAAATCACCCATTTGTTTCCATAGAGGAGAAATTCAAGAAATGTGATGGTCCACCCAAGAGTTGAACTGTATAGTGCTTAATTTGCTTAGATTTGCTCTTCGGCAAAAGCAACTGATTATTTGAAGTAGCAGATAACCCTCCGTTACTACTTGTCCCTGATTGCTTTTCATGAGTTCTTTGGTTATGCACACCTAACCCAATAATAAGATGGAAAAAATGTTACATGTTTAAGCTGAAGAAGACTGTCATGGCCTCTTGGTTTGATCCTATTTGTGGAGTATCATTTGTTCAATTGTCTTACAGTAATGAGCAGAAAATGGGTAACAGCTTTTAATCCTATACAGTTTGACTGATCTATCTGGCCCTTCAGCCCTTCTACGCTGGCCTCCCTGCTCTTCCTCCAAACCAAGGCTCGCCTTCCATGAAGTAAACCGAAGGTATTTGATTCTTGAAAAATTAGAACATCTAGAAATATTGATTTCACCAGGCCATTGAGGCCATGGAGGGTGCAGCTGAGTGGCAGCTGTCCACTTTAGCCTGGGCACGTAGGCTCCAGTTTGTCATGGGGCCAGCGGTGTGCCCCTGGGAAATAATTAACAGCCAGCCCTTGGGAGAGATGAAGCCCTGATGTCCCGTGTTGGCCAGTTTTGCTGGTATAAATGCTCCTCTATGGTCGATTTCAAGCTACCACTGGCACGTCACGTCAACCAATATGCACAGATCCTGAAAATGTAACCATGGGCTCTCATGAGATGGCGCAAGCATGCGTATACCTGCTTATACTCCCATGGCCCAGCACACCATTTTACAGCACTCAGCACCCCACGTCCCCACAATGTAGTTGTATGAATTAAAGTTATACCTGCTTCACATACCTACTTTACCCCTGGGCTCTGTAGAATCTAAATTAGCCACCATGACTCCCATGAACTCAGATCTTAGATCTTTCCAGCTATGACATTAGGTGATTCCATGACATCTCAGGAAACACCTTCTACATGAATATCAGGGCAGTCAGATGTTGCCTCACTATTTTTAGATCTAGAAAGGAATGTTGGAAGAGTAAAATTTCTTACCGGGATTCAGATTTGACTCTCCAATCTTTACCATCTTATCCTCGTGTTATTGCAACAGCTCCTGGGCTGGTCCCTCCCACTCCACTCTCCTTACTTCAACCCTTCCTATGGGCAGCCACTCAAATAATTGTCCTTCAACACCTTAAGGAAGCTCTCCGTCACCATTTTCATCATGTCACTTCCTCACTAGGCCAGTCTCAGACGCTTCCTGTGGCTTGTCATATCTAATCCAAACCCCTCAGCCTGGCCTTCAAACCTGTCCACCCATAAGCAAGAGCAATAGTCCTGGGCTATTGTGCCTTCTCGTGACACTGCTCCAGGTCTTTGAAATCCCTATGGACACACCACATTGGGTCTCAGTTTCCTTATTCACAGAAGACAGCAATAACTCTAATTCCCATCTTTCATCAGACGTGCCGGAAATCAGAGTCTCTAGGAAGCATGCTGTCTGCATATTAAGTGCTAGGGATGTTCCACTTGCTTTTTACCACATGCATGTCCCTGATAAATCACAAACCCTTGTAAATACAGATCTCATGGAAAGGGACAAACATTTCATTTTAACACCTTCAGGACTGTCAGCCAAATAAACCTTCAGACACCCTGGTATTTCAGAAAGTACTGAGCCTCTCTCCTCAACTTCTAGTTTTTGGTGTTTTTAACCAAGGTCTATTCAGAAAACTATCTCCTTAGCCCACAGAATGGCAGTCAGAGAAATATCCTGTAAGTTGGGCCCCTTGGTCCTTCTATTTGTCTTGCACTGGGATTTAGAACAAATTCCTCAATATTATATGCTATGAGTTGAAAACCAGCCTTTTATTGGGGAAAGAAGACACTCACAAAGGATACAGAAGATGCTGTTATGGTCCCAAGCCATCACACCTGAGTTTGCCTATAGACAGGCAGACAGTTTCTAGAAGACCAAGAGCTTCCTACCTTAAGCACCTGTCATGGGTCATCAACTCCACCTGAGGGCTTTCTCCTACCTCAGCTTGCTACCTTGCAAGCAGGTGCAAACAGAAACTGCAAAGGAATTCACATCCTCCAGGACAGTCTCTACCCATCAGAGGAGGAACGGGTAGATGCCCAATTCTCCATTCTTTGACCGGGCACTTCTGAAGTGTGTTCTGATTTGTTCTTCAGAAGGTCCCAACAGCATTGAGCCTCATGTACCCAGAGCAGTAACCAAGTACATTTGATTAGCTTTCCCCTGCGTCCAGTCTCACTTTCCTCACCTGTGTTTCCTTAGTCTCCCAAATGAACAATTTAACGCACAGGTTGGACTCTGTTTTTGAACAAATCAGAATGCAGGCCTGGGGTCAATGAGAGAAAAGAAGACACAAGTCCCTGTCCCCCCACTCTCCCTACGGAGAGTGAGCTGGGTCCAGACCAATCACCTGGTCATGCAGTAATGGACTTCTGTTCCAAAAGGGTATTACCCATCATTCTGTGCCTCTCCTTCTTATAGACCCATGGTTCCAAATCAGAAGCCATTTGAGACCCTGGGGACAGTTGATACTATCTTCTGGTGATATTTTTGTTGTTACAGCTGGGAATAAGGGTTGCTGCTGGTATGACAGGATTAAGGCCAGAGATGCCACCAAACATCCTATAATGCTTAGAACAGCCTTCTATTTCAAAGGATTATCTGGACCAAAATGTCTATAATGTCAAGGTAGAGAAATCTTGTCATAGAGCAGCATAAAAGTGATTCTGTCCACGGGGAATAATCAGACTGTTTTTGTCACCAGTCAGTCTAGATTCAGGTGTCAGCTATTCACAGAAGGTAGCTGGGAGCAACATTTCCCCGGCACCTGGAGACCCTCAGGAAGTTGCAGTTCCCATGACAAGAGAAGTCACAGTCCTATGGGAGACCAAGTTTGGCGTGGGCACAGCCTGCTGGGAAAAGACAGACCCTGGGATGGCTGCTTGTCCAGGTAACTGGGGATGAGTCCTCAGGGTCATTTCTCCATCCTGTACCACACAAAGGACATGTGGCCTAGCCCTCTACTCCTTTTAAGGAGAACCATCTCCAGAGCATTCTCTATACTTGCAAATAATTGTAATATTTTATTTTAAGAACTCCCTTTTACAATGTTTTTAATCCACTAATAAATCATTTCCAGAGAAGTCACTCTCCCCACCCCTACATCTCCCATCCCTGTTCACCCAAAATACCACAGGGTGAGAGAGAAAATCAGATACTCAAGTTAACCCATTGTCACCTTGGCTCACCCCGAATTAGTTGAATTGGCTGAAAATCCTCTAGGCACCAAGAACACTGTCACCTTGTCTTTAAAGGTTCTAATTCTCAAAGATAACACTGTGAGTTCCACCAGAAGACAGAGCAGCAATCCCAGTAGGATTAAAAACACTGGGGTCCCCAAGAAGCAGAGTGTCAGACAGCCAAGTTACCTGGGTGGAGAAGCTGGGCAGAAAGGTGTGCTGCGCCCTCCTCAGGGACAAGTCAGTCCCCACTGCATGCGGAATTCCACAACAGTCCAGGTAGGACTCAAGTCACCACCAAGCGAACATCGTGGCTGCCCCATAAGCCCCCCTCCCATAGGTGGCTTCCTGCCAACGCAGGGAGATGTCTCCCTCATACTAACTCAATGTCAGCCTCACCTTAAAGCCCCACGTGCTCTGGAGCAGCTTTGTGAACCACTAACAGTCTCTTTTCAGGAAAACAGACAGGCAGAAGCGCAGCAGCCAGCTGACTGAAAGCCATGCACCGACCAGGTGGTACCCCAGCCAGGGAAACAAAAGGGCCTTTGGTTCACCGACCTGCGCTGCTCCTAGGGCCTCTTCCCCTGGACGCCTCCTTCAGGACTCCGGGGCAGCCTGAGAAGGCTGACTTCACCACCCAGGGTGGGTGGCTGGCTGGCTGGAAGCCACCAGGGGGCCTGGCAATGAGCTGCAGCAGCCTGGGAGATGGCACTTCTCTCCTCCAAACTAGCAGCTCAGAGGAAGAGGAAGGACTTGGGACTGGGTGGGTTCCCCGGGGTGTGAGGGGAACTCTGTCCCTACCTCCTGGCCTTGCTCCCTTCGGCCATTAGGGTCTTCCAAGACGTAAAGGAACCTTTCAAAGCTATGGAGGAACATCACCCAGACTCAGGTGGAATCTTTCATGGGTCGTTATCCTCTTCCATCCATTTGATGAGCAAATACAGTATTAAGATTTTCTTAGAGCAAAGGTTCTCAAAGGGTCATCCCGACAACAGGGAAGTTTTTTGAAATGCTAATTCTCAGCCTAACTCCAAACCCTTCTGAGTGGGAAGGTCAGGCAAGGAGGGACCAAATAGGGATGTGGCAATTGTGTTTTAGAAGCCTTGCAGGTGATTGGAATGCACTCTACAGTTGGCAACCCACTATCATGGAGGAGCAGAACCCACCACCTGCCCGGGCTTCCCAGGTGATTTCAGGAAAGTTCACTGCTGACATCCCTTCAATCTGACCTTCCTCACTGAAATTGCCTTGGCACCACCACCTGTC
Organism: Noctilio leporinus; assembly: GCA_004026585.1. Classification (NCBI taxonomy): domain Eukaryota; kingdom Metazoa; phylum Chordata; class Mammalia; order Chiroptera; family Noctilionidae; genus Noctilio; species Noctilio leporinus. The sequence goes on along the minus strand of PVIW01004075.1, from coordinate 62,129 downwards.
TCCCCAAAATATTATTTACTGACTTCAAGCTTTTCAAAATTTGCAATTTAAACTTCCCCTTGGAGTGTGAATGTTATTTTTGCATGGATGTCTCCTAGAATGCAAATGTCTCTAGTTGGTGCATTTCAAAGCTGAAAAGCCCTCACATCTGTCATCCCATTAGTGATTGTATTTTTTTTTTTTTTTTACCCTAATACAAGCACTCCTATATGAAAACCGCATCAGCATTTTTCAGACAAAACGGGTATGTGGATGAAAATGATTGTATGGAGGGGAGAGGTAGTGGTGAAGCAAAGACTGTATATGCACCTAAATGTGGGTGCATCATGACCCCACAGGCAAATACCTCACAAGAAGATTATTTAGAGGCTAATTGCTTTTAGAATAATATCACCTCTCACGTATAAAATGCTTTTAAGAAAGTCATAGGATTTCGTCCTGGCTTTCCTGGTTCTCTTGAATGATTCCTAAATACAACCCATCACACTATTTTTAAGCCACCCAGGCTGCCCTACCTTCTCCAAATAGCCCAGGGACTTCCCCACCTTTCTGCTTTGCTATTGCTGTGTCCTGGTTGACCTTCTGGAAGGGTTTCCCCAGTCTCCCTCTCAGAATAATTCTTCCTAATCTGTCTCCCTACTCAACTGGCAAAGATCGAATAATATTTGGAGCTAGCCACCTGGATTTGAAGTTTGGCTCTGAAACATATGTGTGACATTGGACAAGCAATTTACATTTTCTGAGTCTCTGTGTAATCATCCTTTTGAAAGAATGAGAATACTGCCCTGGCCAGGCTGCTCAGTTGGTAGGAGCATCGTCTCATGCACCAAAAAAGGTGTCGTGTTTGATCCCAATACAGGGCACGTACCTAGGTTTCGGGTTCAAATCCTGATCCGGGTGGGGCATGTATGGGAGGCAACCCATTGATGATTCTCTCACATCGATCTTTCTCTCTCTGTCTCTGTCTGTCTCTCTTTGCCTTTATTTCGCTCTTAAATCAATAAAACATAACCTTGGGTAAGGATTAAAAAAGAATAATAATAAATAATGAGAATACTATCTCTCCTATGTAAAGGTTGTATGAGCTGCTCCATATAATCCACTTGGCATCACAGCATCTGACAAACAGTTCACACTCTGAAGTTATTAACTATTTTTGCTATATGACTTGATGCTTCTTCTATGGTTGATGGGCCCAAGATGATGGGGCATCACATAAACTGAGTCTGTCAGATGTTTCTTCTGGAAATTTAAAATTGTGATTGCTAGTGAGTCTGTTTGTTACTGGAAGAATAACACAAACCACATTTTTCCAGGTAGACCTTCTTGGTGTGAAGACTGCAGAGAGAGATGTTATACAACATAATAGAGGCAAGAAATTATGAGAGTCTGGGGTCTCTCAGTCCTTGACTCTGCTCCCTGCTGGCTTTATTGCTGCTCTTGGGTTGTAGGAACCCACAATTTGTTCCATGCATAGATTAGTATGATGATTCTTATCTGTCTGCCTTCTCATCTCCAGTCTTTGCCATCTCTGCCCTTATATCAGCCTTGGGAACTGACAGTGAAATTGTTATCACCCAGAATTCCTTGCTCTGGCAACCAAATCCTGTTACCTTGCAGTTTCATCTTCCAGTTCTTTTTCGGTGAACTGCATTTTTAATCCTAGTATGTTCTTCAAAAACATATGGAATATGCATGAGATTTTCTTTAATTCCCTGAGTTGTAGTTTTCTTCTAGACTAGTTTTCCTCTTAAGGTTTTTATCTTCTGCAGTGTGTTTTAAAGCTGCCATGTAACTTTTTTTTTTTTTTTTCCCCATCTCATTGTTTTCCCAAGACACTTGTCCAGAATTTCTATTTGATCTGCTATGGGGTGAATGAGTGAGTTAAATTCCTTTCTATTAAAACTTATTTGCATCTCTCTAAACAATAAAGCCTGAGCATCCCAAGTCCTTAGCAAATTGTTCTTGTCTTGGTGAACCTAGCAGGGTTGAATGGAGAGAATGGAGAAGCTGAACAGGAAGGAACAGAGAGATTAGCTGATATGGTGAGCAGTCATTATTAGGAGACCTGGGTTCTCTAGTACCTCCTGATTTTGAGAATGTCCATTTTAGGCCAGAGTACACCTACCTATGTAACGATGCCACCTTTCACCTTTGGAGCTATTCCGAGTGTTCCCAAGTTAGGGGGAAGGCCTGGAGCCCTTCCTTCCTGAGGTTGGAACACACCTAGTTGCTCACTGCTCATTGAACTATTTGACTATCTTCGTCAAAAAAAAGAGAAAAGTAAAAAAAAATTATTTGTTTCACTTTATTCTGATTTAGGGATGAATAAGGGGGAATTTTAGGGGTTGTGTAGAGTTTATAGCAGAGACTGCTATCATCACGAAAACCTTTCCCTTTCTTCCTGGACACACATATAAACTACATTTCCCAGCTCCTTTGCAATTACGGGTGGCCACATCATGAAAGTCTTCTGGCCAGGTGAAGTCGGTCACTTCCAAGCTTATTCCATAAAATCTTCCCATTTGTGAGTCTTTCCCCTTCTTCCCCTGAAAGGAGAAGACTCTGAGAATTTAGAAGAGAAAGAATCCATAGATGAAAAGAATCCAGAAGCTATCTTACAAGATATAACCACTTGTTACATAATGAACTAGAAAAAACTTGGAATATGTTAAATGCTAAAGTTTAACATTGCATGTTTCAACATGTAGCCTACCCTGAAGAACAGTATCACCAATGCTGCTTTCAAGTTTTGCAGCTGTGGTTCAGAGACATGCCATATCACGTTGTAGTCCTTTAGTTCTTTTCTTGGCTATCACTTGGAGAAATTTAGGGCATTCAATTATTTCTCTTTCTTACTGTGTTTCATCAGTGATCTTTTTGTTTATTCGCTAGTTTTTACTAGATTCATTCATTTCATTAGGGATATTTGTACACCCATGACGTGTGGTCATTGTTATCTGAAAGTGACTCGGCCTTTTTTTAAATCTATTTTAACCATGTTCCCATTGGATCTTACAATGTACATAGGTAATTACAAACTGGTTTCTTTTTCAAACCATAAGTTCTCGAATTCAAAATGATGACCTAGTTTTCTGGTTACTCTCATGGGTACCAAAGCAATTGGTTCATAGTAGGCATCCAATATTTTCTAATAGGTAAGAGTGAGACCAGAATTTTGTCTGCAAGTTGTGGCTAAAGGTAAATACAAGTGGATTAAGCATTGGGAATAAACAGAAAGTATAAGCTTCAAATATATTTGTCCATAGTTATATAGAAGATTCAGAAGAAAAAAAATACCCACAACTATTTATCATTTTTATCTGTAATAAGAAAAAAGTAAGCACAACTTACTGAAGTGCCAAATTCCATGACAATTATACAGAATTAATCAACAAATCTATCTTGAAATTATTAACAGAAACCCAAGAAGAAGTTTTGGAACTGTTAGTATTGGTCAAACACCAGGATATCAGTTTTTGCTGCATATTGATCAACCCATTTTTATGATATAGATCTCTCAACAAATCTCCAATGATACAGTATAATTCATTTTTTCCCTAATTTAAAGTGTGCAATCAACCTCATTGCTTTTGAAGTACATTTGTGTAGTACTTTCCATAAATGGAACCAAATGGACAATTGTCATCTTCTGACTTTTTCTGGGCTTCCTTCAATATAGTCTATTCAAGATCCCTGTCCATGAACAGAAGTTCAAGGCCACAGCTGGTAGTCACTGAAATCTGAAGTTGAGGCTGGAACTAAAGTGAGATCTTTCTTCATTCCTCTTTTCTGCTTGTATATTCATTTCTTCATCATGATTTAGGAAAAATATTATCTATTCTTAGTAGCTGATATGCTCAAATTGATTTATTTTCTGAGTTCTAGATCCAACTGAATATTCAGTGTCCGCGTGGATGCCATATAGGCATTTGAAAATAATGTGTTTAAGACAAAACTCTTGACTGCCACCATCCCTGTCCTACCTTAACCTACCTAAGCAGTATTCAATATCTCAATTTATGTCTCATTTTTAATCATGTCACAATACAGGGAACCATCTCTGATTACATTTTCTTCCTCACTCTCTCCCTAGGGAATCCTGTCATTTTTTTTCACTCAGGTATATTTCTCTGCATCTCTTCTTTTATGAAATTAATCTTGATCATCATTGCATCTCACCTGGACCCCAGCAATAGCTCTCTAATTGTTTTCCTTCTCTACTTTAGTGTGCTATTTATCTGGTAAATACAGACAATGCTGTATTTTAAAAACATAAATCAAATCATTAACCTCTCTTTATTAAAGCCTAAAAGGCATTAAATAATTTCATCCCTGTTGCTCTCCAACTGCATTGCATATCATTTTCTTCTTTCAACATTTCCTTTTAGCCATAATTGTCATCCTTTCCATTCATCCTGTGTGCCAAGCTCTTTTTTCTTTTTTTTCATTGCATTTGGCTTTTGCATTTGTCATTTAACCTCTTGTTAAATGACACCCCAAAATGGCTATTTCCATTTTCTTCCCATCTTGCTTTAACAGTCACCTCCTCTGAGAAGCCTCCCCAAGATCCCTCTCCTTGATCTTTTCTACCTGGGACATTGTTTTTTTTTAACTCAGTGCCTTGTTTATTGCTTGTCACTTAGTTGATACTTGATAAATATGACTTAAATAAGTGAATACATGATTATGAGAATTTCTCTAGAGACCTACTGTGATTGAGATGACCGTTTTCTTGTTGCTTGTTAATATTTATACGTGAACTATTACCTATATTTTATGGCAAAACAGGTAAAGTGTGTTTTTTTTAATCTCACATGCTTATTGATTAGAAAGGTGGGAAAGGAGAGAGAGAGAGGCAAACATCAACGTGAGAGAGAAACATAGAACAGTTGCCTCTCATATGCACCGTGATCTGGGACTGAACCCACAACGTACGTATGCACTCTGACTGGAAACTGAACCCATGACCTTTTGGTTTATGGATAGCACTCCAACCATCTGACACACCAGCCAGGACAAAACAGATGGAAGTTTTTAATGAAGTGAAGGAAAGAGTTATTTTGTTCCCCAAAGGAAGCATAAAGCCTGCTGATTCTGTTAGAGAAAGTGCTGGTAAGGTAAAAGATTTAACAAAAAGAGAGATTAGAAATCGCTAACCAGAGGAGTTGATTTATCTAATGTGGAGTCCATGTGAACCCCTCCTTTGTGGACACTATAAAATCTACCTTGCTTACTAATGCATTCTGAGGATATCAAGAAGTGCTAAACTTTGCATTCAGATTACCCTAGATTAAACCAATGCTCATATAATTCAGGGCAATCCAGGAATCACACTCACACAGACAAAGGAACAGAGGATGAGGGAGAGAGTAACAGTTTCATGACCATGTAAAATAAAAAGATTTATAGAGCAAGAGCACAGGACAAAAGAAAACCGGATACCTTTGAATATGTTAAAAATAAAATTACTTGTACACAAAAGGAAAAGACAAGCCACCGACTAAAAAGTACACTTGCTGTGCATATAAACAACAATATTTTAGTGTTCAGCATATATAAAGAACTCCAGTATTTCTCTTTGGAGAGCAATTTGGCAATATTCAGTAAAGTTCAGGATATTCATATCCAAAAATTTAGCAATTCCATTGTAGTCTAATTCTCTGGAGAGCCCTTGTGTGTGGAAACATGGAAAGGAATGTTTTTGCCTCATTGTTTGTAATGGTAAAAAACTGAAAACATCCTAAGAAAATAGATAAATAAATTATGGCAAAATCATACAAAAGGAAATGATGAAGAAGTTAAAAATGGAAAAACTTGCATACCAAAAGCATTTTTCACTTGTAGATGTAAAATTATGTATTAAAACTACGAAAACATGCATGAGAATAAAAACATCGCATTTATGACAATGGTTGTTTCTGGAAAGGGAAGGGAAAGGAATGTAATCAGCAAGTATGAGGAAAATACTGTGATCTGGTAAGAGTGGAAGGAGCATTCATGGGACTCATTATATTTGCATTAGAATCACTTGTATATGTAAAATCTCTAAAAAATTACATGACGTATGAAAACTTAGGAAATGCATATAAAAAGGAAAAAAATGAAAAAAAAAAAGTAAGATGAAACATGGGCTACAGTTACCACACTACAACCAGACATGGTACATTACATCCATGTGGCAATAAATAAATAAATAAATAAAGATTCTGAAACTAGAACATTTATTTAAATAATCACTTACATTGTATCCACAATTGTAGGAACGAAGTCCTTTGAATGCAGATCATAGAACTGCAAGGATTCAGAAATTTCATACCCCAAAATTTGGGGAGTCAGCAGCTTTTGCAACCCCTTCACTTCTAGGAAGAAGGACAGCAATCCACCTTCAATTCTACCTTCTACCTATCTGCAATGTAGTTTGCTCAGAGAGGTTAAGTATGACATCTTGGTTTGTGTCAGGCCAAGGGAATTCTTGGTCTATGCATGGCTAGACCTTCCTGCTAAGTCAGCCAGGGATATAGCCTTGATGTTAATCTTGTTCCCAGAGCCCCAGAACACAGAGTCCCCAAAATAGCCAATACAGCAACCCTGAGCAGACAGGTGTCACCTTTGAATATACAGCTTCTTTGTTCTATTGTGTATACAGTACAGCCTCCTCTGTTCCAATGGGTATATAAGAAGATGTCCTTGCTGTAAGCTATGTGCCATGCTACTGTATAGGGTGGGACAAACTGTGCATGGAACGCCAACACCCCCCTAAGCTGCCCGGCCATGTGCAAAGGAGAGTGGGTGCAGGGACACCTAGACTCTCTCTGCAGTCATTAACCTAAGTGCAGCTGTGATAGGAGTGGAATAGCCATGCCTGGGGATGCCGACACTCTAGCTGTCTGGCCAGTGTCACCTAAAATAAAACATATCAAATCTCCTCAAGGCTCCACACACAACCTTCACCAGATCAGAGACCTTCCCACTATCAGGACCTACTGGCCCAAAAGCTCTAGGTCCTGATAGCCTGGTGGACATATTTCTGGGTTAGTCTGACAGAGGGGACATAAAGTTCCTCTCTGAGAGCAAGCGAAATTATACTGTCATAAATAGGTAAAAGGCCTAGTGAGGGTGCACCTTATGCAGTGCTCAGTGAATCACAACAGGCTGTTCTCTTTGCCTAAAATAACCCAGAGCCTTTTGTGTTGGAGGAGGGAATCTAGTTCCCCAAGCAGCAAGAATGGGTCTCTGCACTGTTGGCTGTGAGAAAACATCCTAAGATAGTGGGGAGAGGAAAAAAAGGCAGCAAGAATTCGGGCTCGGAGGAGGGGGAAAAATGGGTCATGTTTTTGTCTCATCCTGCTCATCTTTAGAGAAGCTAAATTCACTTTGAACCAACAAGGGATTTAACCTCCTTACAAGGAGGCTAAGATTTTACCAGAATCTAAAACCTGACACAATTACAATGGAATTTAAACCGATGTTGCTTTTTGGTCTTTGTTTCCCCCCCTTCACCCCCATCCCTGTCCCCCGCCCCCCCCCACCCCCCGGAAGCTCTGACAGACACCAACGCCCCAAAAGAAATTAGCAATGTAAAAAAGGTGTTCTTTCTTTATAATAAATCCCAACGCCTCACTTTCCTTTCCTTCCTTCTATTTTTCCCAGTAGCCAATAATGTTGGGCAAAGGGATCTCATTGTGGGCAGAGCCTAACCCTCCGAGAGAAGTTCAGGCAGGAGTTTTTCCTGGCTCCATTCCCTACAGTGTACATGGGACTAATGTTACCTAAGTAGTGGTGCCGCCGTCCCAGCTTCTGAAGTGTAGAGACAGGAACCTTCCACTGCAGCAAGTACCATGTCACTTCTACCTTCCATACACTGTCAGGTTAATGTGTCTCCATTTAGAAACAGGCCAAGTCTAGACTGTGATGCCTAATGCCTTTTATCTTCAACTATTTCCATCCTGGCCTGTGTAATGTAAATGAATGTGACACCTCCAGGCTGGGGGGCAGTTTCCCTAACAGGTCACTGCAGGAGAGGTCAGTCAACATGTATTCAGAAGACCACACATAGCCCTGGCTGATAGCACAGTGGATAAAGCCCCAGCCTGCGAACCCAAAGGTCGCAGGTCCGATTCCCCAGCCAGGGCACATAACCAGGTTGCAAACCAGGTCTCCAGTCAGGTCTGTGACTGGAGGCAGGTGAAAAGCAATCATACATTGGGAAAAAAAAAAGAAGACCACACACCAGAAATGGCATCTACAAGGCTGCAGTTAGCTTTACCTCTGATCAACATAGAAGTACGTTAATTAGCATAACGAATATTATAACAAATCCTTGGCTTGTTAATAAGCATAATGGATATGAGATATAGGCTTTCATTGGTGGAAATAACCATGTTCAAGATACAAGAATGGGCTAGAATACAACAGATATAGTCCTACTCTTATATGAACAGACAATTTTAAAAAGTCAACATCTTCTACCCTTAGTAATGCCTCCCTAAATTTGATTTCTACTTGATCCTAGGATACTGGTTTAACAGATGTTTGATCATTTGGTTATAAAAAGAAAAACGATTGGAAAACGTATGCCACAGAATTGTACATATTTGCCTTGAATGGAATTTTCATACACAGTGATTTGGGAGCAGACAAAAGGACAGAGAGCCAGAATTTCATTGAGTGCTTGCTTTCACTTCGTGCTTACTTGCTGTAGGTTTCAGATGCATGGAAGAATGATGTTTTGAGACTTATTTTCCTTATACTGCATTGAGATCCTGTGAGATTAATAGCAAGTATTACCTATCCTCAGTACTAAAAGGAAACCAATAGCTGTGCATAACCATTTAGACTTAAGTCAGTTTTAAGCATAAGAACCAAGGCAGATTCAAATAACAACTTGGGAGGAAGCAAATGGAAAAAGAACAGAAGATATAATTAGGCCATAAATGGCTGATTGGGAAAAAGAGTTAGAGACTGGTGGACTTACAGAGACAGAGAGAGTTATAAAACAAAACTGAAGGTACTGATCAGGAATGGAACATTAGGAAATACTGAAAATAGATAGATATTAAAACACATATTTAAAACTTGGGAATAAGATAAAATAATGACTGCGTATACTTTCAAAAGTCATAGGACTAATGAATAACAACAAGTCTTTTCCAGAATAATGTATTTTTCTAGGAGATACTATCTTTGGGTAACTATCTACCATTGATTAGGATCCATGTTTGAAATTAAATGTTAACTTGAGATTTTATCTGATAGCATTGCAAATGATATCTGAACAGTAGATAGAAATGAAAACGCAAAAAGTTACCTTTTTTTATTATTTATATTTTTACCATTTTACCAGTTTTATTGCCCTGTAGCACGTGAACAAATTTTATATCTCAATGTAGCAATCTTATTCCAGCAGTAATTTTTTTCAGACTTACATATACTGAGGTTTTCAAATTCTCTTTGAATCAGCTTTAACATCCTGCTGGCTCCCTCATTAATGAGTTAAAGAAATCTTTGACATCATAGTCATGTTTTAAAATTGCTTAAAAATATACTTTGGAAGAAAGTTGGAAAAGTTGCCCAAACATTTATAAGTAGCTTATTGTTGCTCAAAGACCTACAAGACAGATTGTTGTCTTATTATCATTGTTTTCCAAACATCTACATAGAAAGATACTAAATATTTACTTTGGGAGGAAATATTTTCGTTCCTATTTAATAGAGTAGAAAACTGAGCTTGAAGAGGTTAGGGATATTTGCCCTTATTAAAAATACCAGAGCTTTTACTCAAAAGGATGCTGAATCTTCTCCCCAAATTAGAGTCCATGAATAAAATTAGAAAATGAAATTAAGGAGTTGCCACTTATTATACTTCATTTTCAGAAATCCCTTAGTACTAATGTTCTATGTTGCTCCAGGGCATTTTTCTAAAGCCATTTAGTGCAGCCTGGTCAAGACTTCTAACGCCTAAGGCAGATTTTCCTTGGGCTGTGAGATGATCTGCATTCTTATCAAGAAAACTGATATTTTATGGCTCCTTCCTACGGCTCTTTCCTAATAGTTGGATGAAATAATCTTGGCTTTGGTTATAACTATTGCATTTAGGGAACAATGCAATTATTAATGCAGTTTTTGAACTGTCAGAGAAGGAGATAAAATACATCCAAAAAGATCAAAATGTTCTAAAACCAACAGTCCCCACAATTTGAAGCTAAAGTTTTAAAAGGCCTTTTATGTCATTATTTTGCTTGCTTTCTTTGAAACATAATTGATTTTTCCCTTTTTAAAAAAAAATTTATTTTCTAATTACAGTTTACTTTCAATATTATTTAGTGTGAGTTTTGTACACTATACTTGGTTAGATAATCATATACTTGACATCCCCATGACTACTTTGTCATTACAGACTTGTCCTCCTTAAACTGGTCACCTTTTTCAGGCCATTCCTCCCCCATCATCCTACCCTGTGGCAACTGCCAGTCTGTTCTCTGTATGTAGGAGTCTGTTTCTATTTTGAGCAGGAAGATTCATCTTGATACACAGAGAGAGGACTGGGAGCTAAGTGTGTCAGTAAGACGCCCAAAAAAGAGATGCTCAGGACGACGAAGATCAAACAGACGTGTTGGTTATCAAATCATCCCATTCCGTTGTATCTTCTGGGGGCATGGACTATGCGAGGTACATGTGTAACGGGGGTAGGTCTGAGCAGAAAGCAAAAGACCCCAGTTTGGGCACAGGAACCCCAAATCTAGCACAAACACTGCTCTCCCTCTTGCCAGGAAAGGCAAGGGCGCAGGAAGGGTGCTAAGGAGGCAGATAAAAGCAGCTTCAGCAAAGACAGGAGCTGTTTGAAAAGGGGGACCAGCCTGAGGTGAGAGGTAGTTTCAGGACAACGCAGCCAGCAGGACGGGCAGAAGGCTCCCGGGAGAGATGGAAACCAGAGCTGTGGGGTCTATTAACCCTTGACACAGGCTGCACAGTACTAGTGGGAGCTAGACAACTCACCAAGGGTGACCTGAGACTGCTGCCCAAGCCCTGAAAAGGGAGCAAAGGCAAACATGGGCCACTGGTTAAAAAGCTGGGCACTCCCACTGGCTTCTGGAGCGCGTGGGATTCCAGGAGGGAGGGCTTTTGAAACAGGAAGCTGGGAAAGGCGCCCTCTCTTGGCTCTTCAGCTTTGGGGCACAGGGTGCAGGCCCTTGACTCTGTCTTGGCTCTTGGATCTGGGAGCTTCAGCTTGGGACTTCTGGTCAGACATGCACTTGGACACTCTGGGTCTCTAGCCCTTGCTCCCTGAATGGATGGGAGCATTCATGGGACCAGCAGACATCAGGCTCATGAGGGACTTAGGCCCCGTGTGGAGGTGGGGTCCCATGCGGGCAGCCACTGGGCTCCAGCCTCTGGGACACTATGATCCAGTGCAGCATGGCACATGGGTCCTAGATTGCTACATGGAGACGGATCAGCGCACCCCAGATCTTAAGAAAGAGAGCTGCTGCAAGTAGATGGGACTCTGAAACCCACCTACACAAGCCTGAGAGGAGGGAGATCTGCTTGCATGGCGGGCTGAAGCTCTAAAAAGGACAGAGAAGGAAATGGGGAACTTCTAGGCGTGGTTTTGGCTTGTAACCTTTTGGGGAGCAAGAGAAGTTTGGGTCTCGTGGGAGAGGGGGGTCAGAGCAGCAGTGCTCTCAGTCCCACCCCCAAAATTGGGACCCTGTTCATAAAATCGTGTTTCCTCCAAAGCAAATCTTCAGGCCATGTATCAAGGTAACAAGTGATAGGACCCCATGCTACACAGTTACACATGCACTTGAGGAATTTAAGGTATATATTTAAAAAACAAAGTGAGCCTAGAGCACATCGTTCAGTAATTCAGTATTAAATGTTGTAAGATGGACCCTAAATGTTATAGAATTAAAAAATATGGGTGTGGAGTAGGAGGGGGGAAACTAAGTGGTCTGGTGGCACAGATAAGTTTGAATGCAGAGATCACAGACCATCAGGATCAATGGATTTAGGAAGTATGATAATCTAATCCAGCACTTTGTAAAGAGGGAAAGCAAGCTGTCGGCAGAGTTTGTCTTATAAAATAATAATCATAAAGTACTATCTACTGAGTTCTTTTTGTAAAGTAGTGTAAGTAGCAATGCATACGTATGCCATGTATATTTAATTTCACTTGGTAATCCTGTGTGATAGATAAAATTATACCCATTTTACAGACAAGAAGAGTTCATGTGTATGTATATAGAAGTGTGAGAGGGCACACGGGTCTCAGGAGTGGAGATGAAACAATCACTTGGTGAAGCAAGGTGCTGAGAAACCTTGAATGGGAAGCTGCAGAGACTGGGCATAAAACAAGAGACATGTGGATTTTTTTCTCCAGTATATGGCATAACAAAATCAGGGTGAAAGTTTAAGGGGGGCGGGGGGGAGAACCTAAATTGTAGATACATAGTCTTTGCCATCTCGCCAAAAGATTAATTTTTTCCTATGAAAAAACAAAATGTGTATCACCTACATAGTTATATACTCCTTTATCATTTTTGTTTTATTTATAAATTTTAGTAAAATGTGAATCAATCATAGCAAGTAACTTTGGAAATTGCTTAATCATTTTGAAGACATTTAAAATGCTTCACCTTGTGTGGTTCTAATTACACTGTGAGGTGGCAAAAGCTGGAATGACTTAGCCATTGTACAGATGAGGGAACAGGGCCCAGAAAGTTTCACTGTCCCTCCCTCTTTGCCCTGAGTGGCCATGAATGATACCATTACATATCCATTCCAGTCAAATAAACCATGAATCATTCTTGATTCCTCCTTTTTCCATGTGTTCTACCTCCAATCAGCCATTCCAGGCCAGCTACATCATTTTAATGACTCTCAGATGCCTCCACCCTCTGACTAGATTGTCATACATCACTCCATCACTTCTCACCTAGATTAATTACTCCAACCAAGTGCAATCGACCAACCTGCCTCCAGTCTCACTAACTACTCTCTTTGGCAACTGCCCCCATTTTGTGAAAGGTTCATCTGATGCTATCCCAGCCACCACATCAATGGTGTTGTTTTTTAAAATAATTATGAACTTCTGAGCAGAGCATACAAGATCCTTCATGATGCAGCCCCTCCTCATGAAACCTCAGAGATATATCACACCACTTGACTCACCGGCCCCAGTCTTACCTCCCTGTTATGCCCCATATATCCGGCCACACCCAATTCTTCCTGCTGGTCCCAGAGGTCTCCCACTGGAAATCTCTGCATGTGCTGTTGTCTGCTCCTAGAATACCAGTCTTTGTTATTCTTGTAGGTCACTCCCTATCCAGTTCTTCGAAATTCATATGCTCTATCTCCTTTCCCAGAAAGCCTTTTCAACTCCCCCAGGCTTGACTCGGATGATGTTCAGTAGGCACTTAGCTCTCTCAAACCATTCACTTTTACTCTTTGTCAGTCTTGTCACTAAACTCCAATGGTGTCATCAGATGTCATGAATTTGCTTCTTTCTTCCCCTGCACAGGTTGTGTGTGCTATCCATTCCTTTAACACCTCTTAAAATACATACACATCTTAATACTGGGGTAGCCAAAAAGTCTGTTTGGTTTGTTCCATAAAATAAAAGACATGTTTTTCATTTCCACCAATAACTTTATTGGTTTGGACATTGAGTGTATGTCAGCTACCTCCTGCATGGTGTAACACTAATTGTTCTCAATTAAGTCTCGATTTGATCATGATCCATTTCAACTGGTCTACCTGACTATGGAGTATCATCCAGCAAGAAATCTCTAGCACGAAACTTTGCAAACCACTTTTGACATGTTTCGTCAGTTCCAGCACCTTCTCCATACACTGCACAAATCTTTCCTTGTGTTTCATTTGCATTTTTACCTTTCTTGAAATAATAAAGCATAATCTGCCAAAAATGTTGAGGATTTCCTTCCATCAATATTACAATGGCTATACAAATATTCACCAATTTTGGTAATTTTTTAAAAATATATACTGATATGACAGCTGTCACAATACAACCTAACAAAATTATTTTGAGGGATGTTTCAGTCACCTCTTACATTAGGAAGGCTTCACTAGGCAGAGCACTCAACTGGATTCTAGGGAACATAAGATATACATGTTCATTGTCCTTCAGAGAGATTTCTATGAACTTAAGAAAAAATTCAAGGAAAAATAATACAGACTACCATGAATGGTGGTCCCACAAAAGATACACGTCCACTCAGAACCTATGAATATGAACTTATTTGGGGGGAAAAGGGGAGGAGGGTTTGCAGGTATAGTTAAGAATCTCGAGATGAGATCATCCTGGGTTATCTGAGTAGGCCTACATCCAATGGCAAGTGTTAGAAGATACTAACAGAACAGGGAAAACAGAGGAAAAGCTGATGCCAAGACAGAGGCAGAGATCAGGGTGACATGTCTGTGAGCCAAGCTACACCAAGGACTGTCAACAGCCACCAGAAGCTTAAAAAAGAATCGTGGAACAGATTTGGCCTTAGAGCATGCAGAAAGAGCCAGCCTCAACAACACCTTGATTTTGGACTTCAGACCTCCGGAGCTGAGAAGGAATCCATTTCTGGAATCCATTTCTGTTGTTTGAAACCACCTAGGTTGTGGTAATTTGTTACAGCAGCTTGAAGAAATTAATACAACAGATAATAACAATATGAAAAAGAAGATGCCCCTTATTTTTAACATCCTTAGGCATCAGTTAACTCATTTCCAAATAATAATATAATCCTTTCCTTTTTCCTCACATGCTCTTTTTCCAATAGTCAGACCCTAACAGGGTAACTGATGTACATGTAAAGAGGCAGTAAGTGCTTAGTAAATACTGATGGACAGATAACTACATTTTGTGTGATAAGAGAAGAGGGAGCTACTCCCACAAGGAGAGCAAAAGTGAAAACAAATATAGAAATGTATGCCTTCCTTACTTCTAAAAGTCAACAAAAATCTGTCAGAAACCAGAAGGAACTGTCAGAAGTATCAAATACATAAATAATGAGGCAAGTCACAGTACAAGTTGTTTTGTGATGGTGTAGATGCATACCTTTTCCAGCTAGAATGATGAGATTATTCCATCCAAATTACATGTGCTCCTCCCAGCATTTTCCTCATGCTCTACAGCGATCTTCCATTCAAAAGAGATAAGGGGGTAACTGATATATTCAGAGCTATTTAGGACTTTGAAACTGGAGAAAAGAGTTTCTTTCTAAAACAAAAAAGAAGTTGTCAAATAAAAGAGGGAAAGCAGTCTGATAGACCCTATTGACTGGAACTGACAAGGGCAGGTGAAAAAAGGAAGCCAAACGTTTCTCCTTTTATTATCAGAAATTCAATAGCCTGCACCCTCTGTTGATGCCAAGCATTGTACTTCCTACAGGGGGAAAAAGTCCTAGAACTTGTGGAATTTACACTCTAGGGTACCTCTCATAATGCTGCAAAGCATTATGTAAATTTGCAATAGAAATAGCAATGGAATCATCTGCTTCCACATAATATCAGCAATTAATACTTATTGAGTGCTTATTACATAATAGGGACTTCCTAGGCTCTTTTCTAATTAATTTGCTCAATGCAGCAATCTCTTACTCTACTTTTTACAGAAGAGGAAATGGAAATGCAGAGAAATTAAGTAAATTGGCTACTGGTTAAACAATCAGGAAGTGCCCAGACAGGACTGCAACCTAGCAGGCCAGTGGTTGTAATTACTATATTACCTTTCATGGAGATGTTGTAAGATCAACTCACAACATTTTGTCAAAAATCATCTTATGCGATAAGGTGGAAAATAATAATACTTAACTTTGCATTATACGCATGAGAATTCAAGAATAGTTACAGATGTGAAGGCCCTTAGCCTAATACCCAGAACAAAAAGGGAAATTAATGAATATTGAGGTTAATTCCAATTATACACTATTCTATGGTCCTTTCCCTTTTCTTTTAAGCACTCGCTTAAAATTGGGCTAGAAATGAATAGAGATCACATTGAAACCTTCAAAGTATATAATAAATCCACTAGTCATTGCCTGTGGCAGGAAAAAAATGCTATATTTTCACTTAACTGTTTTATTTTCCTCCTGGGCTCACAGGAAGACTATATTTCACAGCCCAGCTCATATCTAGGAGGAGCCTTGAGATCTTTTCTGGCCAATGGAATCTAAAGGAACGTGATACATACCGTTTCCTGATCGGGCATCAAGCCTCCACTCCAGTATCTAATGTATCAGCTTCCGGCAGACCAATCCTCCCACTGGAAACTTGGGGGGGGGGGGGGGAGATAAAACGAAAAACCAAAGCAAAACAAAACACAACGAAAAACATCTCTTTGCAGCCGTCAGAGAAATTGGAAGGTATTGCAGAATAAGCAAGGCAGGCAGAACCTGAAGGACTGTGATCTCTGATACCCCTCACCAGAAACAAATAATCATTGGGTGAGCATGACTTTAGACCACTTCCATCTCTCTAATCATCTATCAATGTGGACAATAGATTGACCAAATTGGAAGAAACAGAGATGAGAGCTCTGAGTTGGGAAAGCTGAGAAACTTAAGCAGACCTGGTGGCAATGCATCATGTTGGGAGATAAAATCAGGAGTTTAGTGTCAACCTAAACTCGGCAAGTTTACACTGCACAGTTAAAGCAAAGCAGAAATGGACCAGATTCTGTGAGAACTAAAATGCAGCCTTAAATCAACTTTAATCCTTTAGTCAGAAACAAAACAAAGTCCTTTCTGCAAAAAGATAACAGCAACCATAGACTGTAACATTTAGTAACACAATGCCTGACATTCATTTCAGAATTATAAAGAGACAGAAGAGGAAAAGCAATTAACAGAAATGGACCTAAGGGTGATATTTGAGCTACCAGACACAGACTTGAAAATAACTGTGATTAATATGTTCAAGAAAATATGGGCAGGATAAACATTTTAGTAGAAAATGTGAATCTATGAAAAATCAAGAGGAGGTTCTAGAATTAAAAATGCAATGACTGAAATTAAGACTACAACTATGATTCATATGCTAATGATTAAGGGTTCTGATAAAACAGACAATATGCAAGAACTGGTGGGCAATGTAACAGAAAGATGGAAATCCTAAGCACCAAAAGGAAACGCTAGAGATAAAAAAGAGAAAGAAAGAAAGAAAGAAGGAAAGAAAACACAGAAATAATGAACAGCTTTGATATTAGTAGGTGACAAGGCTGAAAAAAGAATTACAGAGCTAGAAGATAAACATAGCAATAGAAACCTCAAAAACTGAAAAACAAAGAGAACAAAGACTGGAAAACCAGACTGGAATCCCAGGGACTGTGGACAACTACAAAAAGTGGGACATGTATGTAATGGAAATATCAGAATGAGATGAAAGGAAGGAGCAGAAGTATTTGAAATAATAATGACTTCAAATACCCCCAAATTAATGTCAGACACCAAACCACAGCTCCAAGAAGGAAGCTCAAGAAAACACCAAGGAAGATAAATGTCAAACAATCTACCCCTGGGAACAGTATCTTCAAACTACAGAAAATCAAAGATAAAGCCTTAAAGAAGCAATAAGGGGAAAATACATTACTTATAGAAGAACCAAGATAAAAATTGCATCCAATTTCTCCTGCAAAATCACGTGAGCAAGAAGGGAATGAGGTCAAGTATTTAGTGTTGAAAGAAAGGTGAAATAAGACATTTTACGATGAACGAAACCCTCCCAATTTGTCGTTACTTATATTGTTTCAGTCTGAAAATTTACCAAGCTATATACTTAACAAAATAAAAAAAAATTTTTTAATTATCTAGAGAATGGTAGAAAATGAAGATGACATCTTAGCCTACTGGAAAAGTGGCACCAATAGACTTGATTGACCCAGGGTTGCCACAAATCTTCAATTTGGTGACAATGCAGTACTTGTAAATTGCAATAAAACGAAGGTGCACCTGTATGAAGAGCTTGGCATTGTGCTGCACCCATGGAAGTTGCCTGATACCGGTCAGCTCCTGTTTTTGTTCAGGTGAGTGTGATGATTGGGTAAATGGATGGTTCAAGGAAATTCAAAAACAGGAGATCCATAATCAACTACATTTGGGAAATATCCTAGGGTAACAAAATTATATAGGTTTTGTACACAGGACAGCAGACATTACAAATGGAACTAGTAAAGCATGCAGTGTTTCTGGCGTTTATTTGCTTTAAAAAAATAAACTTTCAGAGCACACTTATTAACAGCATTCATTCATTTAACAGGTGTTTATTGTGGGCCTATTACATGCCAAGCACTGATACAATGAGGGACATTTGTCCAGTTCCACCCTCCTGAAGACAGTAGACAGCAGGAGAAAGATACAAAAATAAGGTAAAAGCAAATAAAGTTGTTACAAACCATGGAAAGTTCTAGGAGGTGATATTTGAGTGTACCTTTGAAAACTGAGGACGTGTAGAAGAAAAACAGGTATTTCAGGTGAAGGACAGAGCACACGGAAGAGGAAAATAACACAGAAATGTTCCATGAAAATTAGAACCGATCTCAAGCTAACGGCTTTATTCCTGCTTGTTTGTTGTTTTCAAAGATGGATGTTTATCTATTTAGGCCAATTATGTCATCTGTCCAATTACCCAATTGTGTCTCTGATGATCAAAACACAGAATGGTACAAATAGAGAAGAAAGTAAGAACTTTAGTATCAAGATTAATTACACAAATGAGAAAACTGAGGCTAAGAGAGAGAGGTTTCCCAACGTCTGGCTTCCTGGAACCACACTGCCCGGGGTACATCATGCTCAGTTCACAGAGTTCATCATTTCCTGAACTAGAAAAAAAAACAAAACAAAAATCTATTTATCAAGCTTGGTACAATGGTAGGAGCTAAGGGGAATTAAAGTGAATAAAGTAAATAACATTATCTCTGGCCTTAGAGTCTGGTTGGGGTGTCGGGCAGAAGCACAGGAAATAACAAAATCAAGTGTGAATAGGCTCTCAGGGGAGCAACAGAATTGAAAGAACAGATGGAACTTCATAATGTTCAATGAATCTAAAAACAGTAATTACTTTTAGAGTCTAGAGAAGGAGTTGCGATACCTGGGGAGGTCTTTTGTAAGAAATCAAATTTGAGTTCAGTGTAAAAACTCTGAAAAAAATTTGAAAGATGGCGTGGAAGAGTTGGCTTTTAATGGCGCTGATAAGGGAATTAAGGAGGGAAGCTCAAGGTCTGTCGTATTTTTCAGGCAGAACGAAGCATAGGTAGGGCAAAATAGTGAAATGGCAAACTCCGGTCAGGTCTAAATGATCTACTTAGTGGACCATTTGGTGTGAAACCACTCTCATAGCTCATGAGAGAATCACGGAGAGGAATATTTAGGTCTCTGTGAACCTGCTTTGTCCTTATCATTCATTCGTTTCATCATTTGATATTTAGTGAAAGCCTATTCTATGCCAGGCAGTGTTCTAGGCTCTGGGGTATATAGATCAACAAAACATAGTCAAAGAAAAGAAATAACCCTAGGGGAGATTATATTCAAATTTGGTGCCTCTTAAACTTGGCTGCCTATTATAACTTCCAGAGAAGCTTTTTAAAAAGACCCGAGGAACTTTAAATACACGTTAGTAAGTGAAAAGAGCCCGTCTGGAAGGCTGCATACTGTAAAACTCTAATTAGACAACATCCAGGAAAAGACAAAACTAGAGAGACAGTGGCAGGCCGGGGATTCAGGGTGGGCTGAGGCAAGTTTCCAGGCAAGGGCGACTATTCTATGCAGATGCTGCGGTAGTAGCTACATACCATTTTGCATTTGTTAAAACCCACAGAACTGTACAACACAAAGAGTGAACTGTAATATAAACTATAAGCCTCAATTAATAATGCAATTGTAACTTAGGTACCACACTAACGTGAGAGCAATAATAAAGGAGGGATATGTGGGAACTGCCTGTACTTTCACAACTTTCCAGTTAACCTAAAACTGTTCTAGAAAAATAAGCTCCATTTAATACTAATAATCTTTAAATTATAATTCTTATTTAAAAAAAAAACACGCACTTGAGCCCCACCCAGAAATCCTGATTAAATCGAATAGTGGGTCTCAGGTACTCTTTAAAGTACCTCCCATGCTTTTAAACCTACAACACCAAATGTAGACAAGGACTTAGGACAACTGGAAAACCCTCCTACATTACTGGTGACAGTGCAAAAATGGTACAACCACTTTGGGAAAAGTTTGACAGTTTCTTATAAAGTTAAACATGTACCTCCCAAATGACGTAACAATCCCACTCCTGGGTATTTCCCCAAGAGCAACAAACACTTATATTCGCATAAAAAAGTGTACAGAAATAATCACAGCAGCTTTATTTATAATTGCCAAAAACTAGAAACAATCTGGCAAGCCCTTCAATTGGAATGGAGAAACACACAATGGACTGTAACTCACCAGTAAAAAGAAATGGACCACTGATACACACAACGACATGGATGAATTACAAATGAACTTTAAGTGAGGGAAGCGCTGTTTTTGTGAAATCCGGTCATCAGCAAACAAATAAGCAAACATGCAATAAATCACATGGTGGTAAGTGCTAAAGCGAAAAACATAAACATAGCCAGGAAGGAAGAAAGGGTCTACTAAAGACAGATCTGCAAGTTCAAATACAGTGTTCAGGAGAAGCCAGGCTGAAGTAACATGTTAGCAAAGAGCTGGAGGACAGGAGAGCATGGGACCCTGTGACATGTAAAACCCATTCTTCATTTGGGTTTTTCAGAATGTGCATAAGAAAGCCATTGGAGGGTTTTATGGAGAGAGGTCTCAAACAGAAATGTACTAGACCATTCTATTCTGGCTGCTAGTTGGAAAACAGAGCCTTGTGGTTTAAGAAACGAAGCAAAAGACGAGTGAAAAGACTATTACTTATGGTGATGTGGAAGATGATGGCTGGGAGGAAGTTTCATGTCACGTACCTTCCCCCACAGAGAGAACACACAAAGTTTCCAAAGGGGACAGTCTCTCCCTAAATGGAATAGACAGAGCACCTCCAAGAGGTATTAGGTAGCTTACACAAACTGCTAATGAAGATGGCATGCCAGGGGTAAAAGAAGAAAAAGGCCTGTCTTATTGTTAGTGAGATAAATGTTTACCGTCTCCAGTGAAGCCAGGCAATGAAAAATGAATAAAGCTCAGTCTGATTATCACTATCCTGCTGTCTGCAACTGTGTGTTGAGGAGAAGGCCACAGGACACAATGAATGGGGACAGAGGTCAAGAAAGAAGAGTTCAGCTACATGGCCTTCAAATAACCCCATCTGTCTGGAATGTTCTTCTGTCAGTAGAATCCTACCCCAAACCAGCTCCTTAACTGGCTAAAACCCCTGGGGTGCCAGCTAATGGAATTTTGCAATCAGTATTTGCAAACCAGGACTGGGAAACCTGCAAAATCGGTCCTCTTACCCAGATTCAACAAAGAAGAGAAAGCAAAGAGACAAAGTTCTTTGTTTCTCTCTAAGTGTGTGTGTTCCCAGAAGCCATCCCAAGCAGGAATGTAAGTGCCATCATTTATTTTGGAGATGCAGAAAGTATTGCTGATGGGGAACTCAAGAGTTGGAAAATTTCAGTTTTAAATAACAGCTAATGAGCTGTTACTTAATAAGCTTAGTAGTTAATGTTCGCAAAAAAGCTATTGTTTCAGGAACTGGAGATAAGATCCACCCTGACTCCAGGAGACTACAAGCAATTCCAACTTTGTGCCCCAAGAGGACCGCAAGCAAAGGAGATGGTATCTGAGGCATTGTACCCCAGGGTGATGTGTCCACTGCCCAGGACACAGGACATAGATCAAGAATCACCAGTCATTGGATGAAAGGATGCCAGGGAAATTGCCAGACTGAACCTTTTATCTGATAAATCTCTTTTCTGAATTTCAAATCCCTAACCTACACTTTTCTCCTTGAAAGGAAACATAAGACCATCTTTTAGGGTGTATTACGGGCCATCTTCTCAGATCACCGGTCATCTGAATATAGGACCCCATGAAGATTCAATCCCTGCCTCTGTTTATTGGGTCTGGTGGTGACAGGCAGCAGAAACACTAGCTTTTCTGGTTTCATTGCTAAAACAGGGGGAAGAGACCCAGGAAAAGAAAGCAGCCCATCAAGCCAGCTTCCCTTGTAGATAAATGGAGCTTAATCCGGAGTAGAAACTCTGGGAAACTATGTAAAATAACACGTAGGAATTGTAGCACCCAAGGAACTAGGAAGCTGGGGTATTCATACACCAACTGCTATCAGTCATTAGTTGAAGGCTGTTGAGAGCAGGAAATACAGTTCTTTTCTGAGCTCTGCAAGTCTCCTCAAGAGGAGGATTTGGAAAAGACTTCGGGCAAAAAGATGCAAATACCATGCTTTGGAAGTCACAGGGAGCTCTCGGAAATCATAAGGCCCAAGGGATAAAGCAGAGCACCCACAGATTCTGTTAACTGCGCACTTCTTTTGGTGCCACCAGCAAGACATGGCATTACCTCTGGCCACTATTTCCTCTGCAGAGGAAATGATTTCAACAAATTGCAAAAAGGAGGAACTCTTCCCTCCATGTGTTTTTCTCAGGGCCCTCCTCATTGATTTATCCATTACATTATTGTTGTAAATTAATAAAGTAAGGCACACGTTAATTTACTTTATAGGTTTCTCGGCCACTGATTTCCTATTATCCCTTTCTATTACTCAACTCACTGACTCCTGCAGATAAATTGTCTGCAATGTAAATGCATCCCAGACTTTTGGATTTTATTAAGTACATAAAAGGTAAGTTATTTGTATTAACAACTCAACTCATCACCCCGTATTCAAAACTTAGCCAATTAAGCTCAAGTGCATGTTAAAATAGGAAAGAGATTCCCAATTCCTAGTTAATATTCTTATTGCCTAATGAATTGCTCATTCTTTCTAATTCTAGTGCCATTTGCTTAATTTTCTTTTAATTTCCAAAATGTCAGAAAATCATCTATAATTTTCTTGATATGTGAAAATACATTATCTTAATATTGCTTACAAAAATTTCTTAAGAATGAAGTACCATAATGAGTGATAAGTAACACATACTCCACCTGATACAGTGACAGATACACAGTAGGCACTCAATAAATGCTCACTGGATGGATGTGTGAGTCTACAGTTACATGACCAATGTCCCAGTTATCACGGGATCAGCTTGGTGATTTATCTGGCAGCTATTGTCCTCATAGGTTTTTGGTAAGCCTGGTCAAGTAAAAATATATGCATATACTTACACAGCTTCTTAGGGCTAACTGGAAGTTCTTTATTTTTTATTATTTTTTTATTTTTTAAGATTTTATTTAATTATTTTCAGAAAGAGAGGAAGAGAGAGAGGCAGAGAGGGAGAGAGATATCAATGTATGATTGCTTTTCACTTGCCTCCAGCCACAGACCTAACTGGAGACCTGTTTTGCAACCTTGTTATGTGCCCTGGCTGGGAATCGAACCTGCGACCTTTGTGTTTGCAGGCTGGCACCTTATCCACTGTACTACCAGCCAGGGCCAATTCTTTATTTTTTATAGCCCTTTCATGCATTAATTAATTGCAATAAGAACAGAAGCTATTATTTCATTCACTTATTCATTCAAAATGCTTATTAAGTGCTAACTATGAGCCAGGACTCATAAACGATTTTATAATGTAGATAAGGTTAAAATGATACCAAGCCATCTTAGGACATCATCTGTGGTGAATAGTTCATAATGCAACTAGACTGCAGCCCACAGAAATGAGAGAGGGAGGGAGGGAGGGAGGGAAGGGGGGGGGAGAGAGAGAGAGAGAGAGAGAGATTTTAAGGAATTAATTCATAGGACTGTGTGGAGTGTGGACTGACTAGTCCAAAATTTGTAGGCTGGAAATTCACATAAGGGTTGATGTTGCATCCTTAAGTCCAATTTTCACACTAACAGGCCAGAAATGCTGTCAGGATTTCTAGTTTACAGTCCTGAGTCAAAACTCCTTAGCGTTTGCTCTGGGTGCTCCAGAGATTGCATGAAGCTCACCCACATCCCTGGGGTAATCTGCTTTTACTTAAGCCTACATGTTTCATTGTTAATCATGGCGACATTTAGACCAGTTGTGTGACCAAGCAATTGAGCACCATAGTCCAGCCGAGTTGAGACATAAAATCAACCATCATGGTCATGGAAACAGGGGTTCTCAAAGTACAGTCCTGATCCAACACAATCAGTGTCACTGGGGAACCTGTAGTAGCAGAAATTTGGGGGCCTTCCCCAGATCACCCGAATCAAACATTGAGGGTTTATTATTTTTAGTAATGTTACTTTTAACAAGCCCTTCAAGTGGGATTATTAGGTCCGCTGGACTAGACAGTACTAGTTTCAATGTTTAGGTCATTCTGGCAGGTTATTAATTGCCTTATTTCTCATGATCTTCAGTGATTTAATACAGTCCATGTTTAAACGGCATATTGGACAGCCCCAGCAATATCAAGTTGTATTCCAATTTTGGAAAATCAATAAAAGAGAGGACTATGGATTATTTATAAATCTTTACTCAGGGATAATAAATAAGTAACCTATTGAAAACTTCCTCCATGACTAACTCCACTTCTTTTGCTGTAAGACTCTGCTACATTAGCTTCAATTTCCTTGACTAAGGTCAATAGAACCCACATCTGGATTCGCCTCAAGATTCTTCAATAGCCCTTCTATTTGTATGGATCATATAAGGGGAACTATGTCTAAACTGCTTTTACAGCAGTCCTGAGACAACATATTAAGATAACCAATGGGAATAGTTACTGTTTCAGCTCCTTTCAGTGATTGAAGTACCCTACTTTTTCACTGGCTTCTACACTTTTTCTCTCAGTTATCTATTGCCACAATAAGGCTGCATAAAAAACTGTTCTGGCATGTAACAATATGCTTACTGCTCTTGCACTAAGGCAAATGACTCTGCTGATCCAGACTGGACTCAGTCACATGTCTAAGGATTGGATGGCTGTAGCAACTAGACGCAACTCCATATCTCTCATCCTCTAGCATCCTCACTGGGCATGTTCCCATAATGAGAGCAGCGTGAAAGAAGAGGGTGAGCTGGAATGAAAAATTGCTCATTTAAGCCTCTGCTTGCATCATGTCTACTAAAATCTCATTACCCAAAGCAAGTCACGTGGCTGAGCCTACAATTGGTGGATGGAGACACTGCAGAGTTACACAACAGTGGGCCCAATTAATCCACAGAGGTAAAGAAGTAAGGCCATGTTAAATATCTCCCTCAGTCTCAATTACAACACTCTTCCCTATCTACCCTCCTCACCTGGCTACCTCTCATTCAACTTTTGAATGTACCTTAGGTGCCACTTTCCTGGGAAACCTCCATTGACTCCTCAAGTCTGGATAACCCACCCCTCCTGTGGGCTTTTCATTAACTCCCTATCATTCCCAATACTGTAAGCCTTATGAATGGGAATAGGAGTGAGCAAATTCAAGAAAGCTAACTGAGAGGGATGCTGATAAAATATATTTGAAAAAGCTCATGGTATTTGATTACTCAATGACTGAAGAACCACATTAAAGATTCATTGGTCTTTGAGATTTTTAAGTTCTAGGATAAGTCACACAAAATGCTGCTTATGAGGAAGCCTGATTTTCCTCATCAATACCCACATATATTCCTGGGCTATGCTGCATGTGGTCCCTTCCACCTGCAACCTCTCCACTCCAAGCCAAACTAAATCCTCCTCCACTTTCAAGGTTCCACCAGGCTGAGGTAGCAGTACCCCTGAGGGTCCCATAGCACTCCTTTACCTTTATTCCAGCACCACCTACTCAGTTTTAGGATCGATGGTATGGAGGCAACAGGTTATTTACGCTTGTGAATGAGGAGAAGGTTCTCGTATCCTGTTTGATTGCACCCCCAATAGTACAGGGATGGAATAGAAACTTACACCCAGTGTGCCCTCTGTGGGCTGGTGCCCAGGCACCTGTGTGAGCCTCCGGCCATGCTCTTACTCTCTAATCTGCACCATTTGATTCCATTAAACTTAACAACCCAGACTACTTCTTCAGGCTCTGATTCCCAGTTTCCTTTCAGTCATTAGAGTCCCCTGGAAAACCCTAACTTGGGCCTTGAACACTCTCCACTTGGAAATTGTCATGTTTCTATTCCCAGGTAACTAGGTGCTGCTTTCAATGTAGTTTCCTGACTTACAATTCAAATATGGCAGCAATACTAGGACCCGCACCCCCAATATACACCTAAAGGCTTTTTGGCCCAGCAAGCCCCTTGAACTTGCCCTCCAATGACCACTTTTTCCCCCCAGATTTCCTACCTCCACCACTGAGATTCCAGCCTCCTGTTCAGTTGACAAGTTTTGAGAATGTCTGTTATCTCTCCTTCCTGCTCATTATTTTTTTCCCTTAATTCTATAAAGTTTTCATTTCCTATAATATTTTCATTCTCCCAAATTTGTATTTTCATCTCTATTTTCTCTTACAGAGTTCCAGCAGCTGAGGAAGACATGCTCTGCCTGTTTACCTGCCAGTCTGAGGTGGGAAACAAGATGATGGGATCTTATAATAACAATAAAAAGCCAAAATACAGCCTCAGCAAGTACACATCATTAGCAGGAAGCAAGTTGGTCCCAAGAGTGGTGATTAGACATTTAAAGAAATAATAAGGATGGAAAGCCCGAAAACTGTACAGCAAAAAGAATTAAAAATAATCACTGGCCAATTGTGCAAACTCATTGACTTGCAAGTAGTTTGAATCATAACATAAAAGGGCCTTTAAAAAATTAATAGACCAAAGTGCTATGCAGCTCCTTAGTCATTCTTCCAAGGAGGGAATGGAAGCCATTGAGGAAGGAGTTTCTAACATGGGGCGGGTCTCCATCCCAAATTTACATGCTTTTCATCTACATTCACAGATTGTATTTCCACTTTAAACAATTACTTCCTGCAGCCATAGCTTCATCCCTCTGTAGTCCAGACATCCATTTGGGTATCTTGGAGGCACTTTGTGCTGTTTAGTTTTCAGTTGTTCCTTCAAACACACTCTCCCCCTTTCTTTGCTCTGCTCTGGGCTCCAGAAGGCTATCTCTTGAACTTCCTCAACTATTTTCCTGGCCTTCTGAGGGAGGGAGGGAGAGAGGGAGGAAGGAAGAAAGAAAAGGCTGTTCTTAAAGATTACAGTAGAGAAGACTGGACAGCATGCCCCCTGAGCCTGGGTCTGAAACTGGTGACATCCTTCATGACCTAGAAGATCACAGCTCACCTCTAGTTGACCATGGTGAGGTTTGTATTTTGGATAAAGTTATATAACTACCCTGACTCTCATCTCCCCAAACATTACTCTCACCTGGTCTCTTTATCTGTAAAAGTGGTTGGGGGAGGGGGGGCATCAAATGTCTATATTGTGGTGGTAAAGGAAATTATAGGTATAGAATTTAGGAAACACCACCTGGCACAGGGCAAAGTCTGAACACACACTAGCTAGATCTTAAGTACACACTTATGTGGTCCAGGCATCTCTGGAAATCCATTCTGGAGAATTTCTGAGAGAAGCCATGCCTGGAATGGGCATAATTAAAATGATAAGAGAGAGCATTAAAACAGAAAGGAAAAAAAGAAACTCTAATTATGCTTTGCCATGAAAAATAATTCTTGAAGATTCTCTATAAATCACATGCAAATACTGTTCATGAAACAGGCCAATCTTGTCCCAGTTTGATGTTGTAAGGCACTCAGATTTATAACCTTTATTCTGACCTTGAATTAAGGATGTGAGGGGAAGTAATATCATCCTGAAAACATTTGCAAAAGAGAAGTGGGTGAGGGCAATGATGGAGGGAATAATCAGTGTTAGACTGGAGAAGGGTAGGTACGTTGTCCATGGGAAGCAGAAAGCACATTAACCTAGTTCATGGGAAGGAGAAACTAGAAGAAAATAAATTGATTATTTACCCAGGCAGTTGATAGTTACTTTCTGGGAATCTCAGTGTGAGACAGGACTTTAAAGGTGATCTTGTCTCCTTTAAGGAGCTAGTTTGAATGCTAAAAAAAACACAAAACACATGGACACACAAGAATATATATTTTGTTCCAGTTAGGCCAAAGTTTGTTTGTTAATGTTTATCTGAACATCAAACTCCATAAAGTTGACAGAAAACAGCAAAAGATTAAAGACTTAAACAAGAAGGCTATCCAATAATTTGGATAGTCATTGAACTTCTCAGTCTTCGTCTTCTCATCCTCCTGCATTTTGTGAGGCTCCAAAACAATGCAAAAGGCCATTTGTAAATAACAATAATAGTAACAGGCACTGTTTGAACCTCCTGAACTCGATGTACCAGGCACCATTCAATACTTATATACTTTCTTCTTTCATGTAATGCTTCTAATGAGGCTATGAGATAGATAGATGATAATTATTTCCTGGGTGGTAATAGGGAAACTGAAGTTCTCATGAAGTTAGCTCACACAAGGAGTTGGTGAGAGAAAGAATGAGCTTTAAAGCTGGACTGTGTGAGTCAGAACTGGATGTGGCTTCTCCCACCACAGCAGTCTACCAAAGGTCAATTATTGAGGTGCAGTGACTGCGTTTCTTAGGGAGCCTCAGAGACCTGATCAACCTCACACAAACATCTAAACAAAATACAACAGTGAAAATGGGGCTCTGTGGAATTAAAGTGTGAGGGAAAAAATGAGAAATGTAAAGTAAAATAAATGGATAAATACTTTATTAGGTTTTATCATGACCTGACTCTATGTCTTATGGCTATGGGAGAATAGTTAGCACCTGGCCTGCATGAATTCCAGCAGGAGGGGAGAGGTCAGCTGAGCCTAGCTCGTAAAAATGTACCAGAGTGAAGGCCTGGAATAAAAGAAGGTACAGCAAAGGTATATCAACAGAGCAGTGAGAACAGAGTGGAGAGAAGTGAGAAAAGACAGAAGCATCCTAATTGTTCTTGGAGACAAGGACCAGGCAGAAGTTAGCAGGGTAAAGGCTGCCTGGTGGCCTTGTCCTCTGGGGAGCAAGAAAAGAGGCTATAATTGAGGGCCACTTCTTGAGAGTTTATTAAAAGCACAACTGTTTGGGGCACCAAATGGGACCTTCTGCTACCAGTTCTTCCTTAATGATTTCCAGAACTGCTTTTTTGTTTTTTTTCCTTTTAAAGGCAAAAGATTCAAATTTGTTTAAGGCTGTGGAGAACTTTAAAATTAAAAGTTCTCAGTGGTAGAGTTTTTCCAGAAAATAGGTAGAAATAAAGGCTCTTTAATTTTTTATTATGACCCTGGAGAGAAAAGGTAGAGGGAACTTACTTACAGGGAAGCAGCAGTGCAGAACAAGACCAATAAAATATCAGTAAAATGGCACTGGTCTGATCAAGATAGCAGAATGAATATAAAACAAAATGGAGCCACTCTTGTCAACCTAAATGACTCAGTCAGGCCTGACACTTTGGTTCAACAGGGAAACTACCTACATCACTCTAGACACATCTGGCAAGAACACATTGAAGATATCTGCACAAGTGATCAGAACAGCCATGCCTCCAGAGTGATACCTGGGGAATTTCTACTCTTGCCACCAGTGGAGCCAAGACATTTATCAAAAAGACCCACAAGGGTGGAGGACACCACTTTGAAGGTATAACTTAGGCAAGTTTCAGACCAC
The DNA here is from genome assembly GCA_004026585.1 of Noctilio leporinus. NCBI lineage: Eukaryota > Metazoa > Chordata > Mammalia > Chiroptera > Noctilionidae > Noctilio > Noctilio leporinus. The sequence goes on along the minus strand of PVIW01004075.1, from coordinate 32,425 downwards.
TGCTGAGGTAGCCAAGCTCCACACACTAGAGGGCTGCTCTATGCCACACTGATCTTCCTTGGCATCAGCCACTAGAGGTTCTGCTGGACTGAGGACTTTGTCTACCCTTTCACCTACTCTGCTGCCTACCTGGCTCCAGAGATTCTTCCTTACAAGACACTGACAACTCCCTTACCCACTGTGCTGTCTCCTGGACCTACAGGCTGAGATTCTGGGACTCAGGTTCGTTATTCCCCATTGATTGCTCTGTGTGTGTGTGTTATAATTCTCTTAGATTGTTAGAGAGTGATAGGATATTAATTGATGCTCTACTTTGAGTGAACCTGCATTCAATAAAAGCTGAGTGAATAGTATAGTTACTATGTGTGACTCTTGTCTATTCCTTGGTGCCAGGCAATTGCTAGCCAAGCAGTTGCCCAAGTGACTTATAGAAAAGACTGTATCACAAACATTCGCTCCTGACAGGAGCCAAGATGACTAAAACAATGACCCTTCTAAATGCCAGCTCGGGTGCTTGGTGGAAGCCAGACCTGAGATTTCCTAACCTTAAATAACACTACTACCCAACAATGTAAAACATGGATCTACTTCCCATGTCAAGAACAAATCACTTCTTAATGCAAATTGGATCAATTTCTTTGAACAGTAACTTAAGGAGATCCATCATAATAATAAATATGAGCAAAATGCACAAGGGTGAGGAAGCTTGAGTCTATGAGAAGCTCCATGACTGCCCAAGTTATTATATACCTTTCTCTTTTAAGTATTTAATCTTTAACCTCTTTTCTATCAATTTTATGGATTTTGGTGTTCAGATGAACATACAATCTTTGGTCTAACTGAAATGAAATATATTTTGTCCATAAAACATACAGATGTGTGTGTGCATGAAGGTGTGTGTTGTATCTTGGAGTAATGTATTAAAAATCTGGACAACTTAAATGGTCACCAATAAGAGAGACTCATTAAATAATGCTGCATCATCTAATGAAATACTAAACACCTCTTAGTCTGTTTTTGGGAATGTAAAAAAATCTTCAAAATATACTGGTTAATTAAAATAACATTAATTGAAATCTCTTTTGTTGTTCAAGAGGAATATTCCTATAATAAAGCATCTCAAATTTTAAAAAGCAACATATAACATGCATATGACATGAGTAACCCCATTTGTATTAAATAGATTTACACATATAATTTAATATGCATTTGTGTGCAAAAAAATTTCTAGAAAGTTTTATTAAGAGATTTGTATTCGTAGTAGGGGGTGAAGGTAGGGTATGAATATAGATTTTTTAAATATTCAATAAATTTCAAAGATGTCTCTCTGTGAGGGAGTAAAATTGAAAATGGAATCTCCTTAAAATTAAGATACAAATCCCTGAGCAGAAAACAACAGCAAAATAAAGTTAATATTTTAATAAATTTTTTATCCCTTATGACCAACCAGAGTTTATCCCAGGAATGTAACAGAAGTTTAATATTAGAGAATCTATTAACAAAATGCATTACATCATTAGACCAAGAAAGAGGAATTATATAATCATCCTATTGGATGCCAAAGGGCATTTAGTAAAAAGAAAAAACCCAATTTAAAGAAAAAAGTAGTCTTATAAGTCTTATAAGTAGTAGACTATCATAATGGATAAACAATAAGTATCTAAAATCAACAGCCAACATCATAACTGGAATTATGAAGACATTCCAACTACATAAGACATTATATACTTTTGAACTTCTATTACATTTTTGACCAGTCACAAACAACACCTCATGTTTTGAAGGCCAAATGTTGACTGATAACCAGTTAACTCATGCTTGCACTTGCATTAGCTTTTGCTATAACATTACCAGCCAACAATGTATTAATGAACAGATGTATGTAGTTTGCTACATGAGTTAACTCATATTTGCTCTTGCCTTAGCTTTTGTATAAAATTGCCAGTCAACAATGTATTAAAATAATGCCCATATCTGAGTTTTACATTTAAAAATTATGTTTCAGAATCTGTCCAGAAAATTTCTTTAAGAAGAATGGAAAGGTAAATATATGAACCTCAGAAAGCATCCTCTGTAATGAAGTAGACCCAACTCACTCGGCCCCAAATGAGTAGTGCAAGGCAGTGTTTTAGATTTTAGATTACACCATTGACATAGTTGAGAAATGACCTAGAACTTTCTCTGTGATCAAGACTGTGCCAAGTTTGAGACTCACAAAACAGAAAAAATAAAATAAAAAGCAAGAAAGTTTCCCAGGATGTCAGGATATGAGATGAGGACCCGGATTGTAACCAATCCTTGAGTTAGGAAAGCCTGACAACAGACGAGTTTGAGTAGGTTAGAGAAGGGCTGCTAGGGGGATAGTAGGTTGAGCTCTGTGGAAAGCAGCGGTAAGGAGCCAGCAAAGATGGTGCTGCTTCTACAGAAGAACACTGCAAGGCAAGTGGTAGCCTTCTGGAAAACTGAGGTTCCATTTAGGCTTGAAGGGGTGGAGAGATGACTCAGTGGCGAGTGGGACAATACAGGGTTATTTGTTCACAATGGAAAACAGGCTCAAGAACTTGAGAAGATGAAAGAATGGAGGGGTGACTTCTCATTTAAAAGCCAAGAATTCCCAAAAGAAGAAGTCTCCTTGGAAGTAAAGACTTAAATGTCCTAATTTTGACGGGTTGATGTCACAACTATCCATGGACAGTAGCTTGAGTGTTCATTGTGCAGTAACCAATCCAAGACTTAGACTGAGGTAATGTGGCTCTCCCTTTGGCATTTCTCACACCTTAGCCCACTATTACATTTATCTCCCAATATTTACTGAGTGTGTTCTAGGTGCAAGGCACTATGAGGAAGATAATGGAAAGAATTGAGGAGATAACCTCTACTCTCAAAAAACACTCAGCACAACTAAGACCTGTGACAGTGATTCTTAAATGTTAGCATCATAAGAATCATCAGGAAACCCTGTTATAACACAGATTCCTGGGACCTACCCCCAGAACGTCTGATGCAGTAGGTCTGCAGGTGTAGGCCCTGAGAATCTGCAGTTCTAACAATTTCCCATATGACACCAGTACTGCTGATCCAAGCGCCACACTTGGAGAACTGCTGACCTATGAGAAAGAGTCAACCATAGTTGTCATGGGAACTCAGACTATGGAGATACTCATTTATGGAGATTAAGATCATTCCGTGAATAAAATTGTGATAAGTTCCCAAAGTTATTACTTTTAGGTCTATGATATTCTCAGAAAAATGCATGTGGTTAATGTACTTTTTGTAAAATGAGAACCAAATGCTAAGTAAATTCAAATAGTAAGGGAGTACATATTGCCTTGATTCAAGGCCTATTCAAGCATTAGAAACAGGGCTTTGGTGTGTTCTCTTTACAAGATCAGATAACAGTGCAAGATTCATGGTATAAGCTCATGGTCACTGCATGTGTGGGCTAGTTTGATGACAAGAAACATCTTCTCTTCTCCTCAAGCATTCCTGGGAAATACAATAACCACCAGAGCTCCAGTTTTACAGTAGATTGCAGCTTAAAGTACATTTACATTTACCCAAGGGACCAATTGAGAAACATGAGTAAGTACACTATAAAATATAAAGCCTGTTTAAGTATTAGTTATTACCATAATTTGATCCTTGCAGATTCCCAAGCAGGAGCATTGCTGTCTATCTTTAGCCTATGAATAATGTAACACTACAAAAGTGACTTGACTGTAGTCAGAAAACTTCCAAGTTGTAGAGATCCAAATATAATTAAGACTCAGCATTTTTATTCCAGACTTTGTGCTGTTTGAGACAGAAGATGCATGAGAAATGTTAGTCTTTCTATGTGCTCCATCCAAAGAAGAGACACCCTTGGGTAACCAGGCTTCATACCAGCTCATTCTCTGCTCTCTTTTTTCTCTACCCGAACCCAGTGGCACCTCCACATCTCACTGGACCAGAGGTGAAAACTTGACCAGAAGAGTAGCCAATCATAAGGCCCGGGGCTAGACTATGGTTCTCAATCTTCTATGTGCATTAGAATCACCTGGAAGCTCAGAGGGCGAGGGTAGAGAATTTGCATTTCCCATGAGTTCCCAGATAACGCTGATGCAGGTGTTCAGGGTGGGTCACACCTTGAGAACTTCTATATTATAAGACAGCTAGACCAATCAGATTCTGGTTCTTCAAAATTTAAAACAGGAAATTCTGAGAGCATGAGGAAATTAACAGTAGAAGGGGGAGATGAAAGGAAATGCGGGGAGAGGACTGATGAGTAAGAACTGTGGGAGGTTATAACACGCTGGTCTCATAAGGAACAGAAACGATGAATAAGTAAGAGCAATGAGGCAGAGAAACATTTTTCAGAAAAGAAAGAAATAATGGAGCAGCTAATGGCAGAACAGATAGAAGCAACCAAGCCAAGGGCACCTTTCCAGAGGGAGCTTCGTGACGTGAGAAAAAGACCCTTGAATCTTTCTGACCCTTTCCTTTCAGTTCCCTAACATTGCCCAGGAACCAGAACTCTCTGCTTCCTCTTCCGTCTGAGTCTGGGTTATTTGGCCTCTTCTGGATAACCTCTCTATCCTCCCTCCCCTATGGAACCTTAAGAAAGTCCCTGTTCCTTCAGGGAAGAGCTCCATTGATTAACAGAGGAGGTGGAACCATTCTTCAACAATTCAACCTGTCTGTCTAACTTGCAGTGTAGTCCATAGGTTTGGAGACACTATCTCTTCATTGGCATTGTTCTGCAAAGCAAGGTGGCAGGAAAGTCACCCCGGATCACCAGGTTTCTTAGGGCAAAGCTATTCCCCATCCACTGTTGCCAGCAACGTTGGCCTGATCTGCAACCATCCAGCATTTCTGGGTTGTCACCCTGATCTATACTTGGCATGTGTTTACTTCCCCGTCATAGTTCTCCCGGAAGAATTTCCAGTACAACCTCCCATACAGAATAGAAAGGGGGGAAGGAAACAGCCAAACAGCAAGAGAGTCAAAAATTACCCACTCTGGTTCCTAATATCTTAAAGGACTGGTAGCATGATTTGGGGTTATTATCTTTTAAAAGAAAATGATGTCCAGATTTTATCTGTAAGGTGAAAAGTCTGTTTAAATCACAGATAGATTTACTTGTTGATGTTCTGCCTTCGGGAGTGACTATCTTGAGCGCTGTCTTAAGAAGGATAATGAGCCTGTGTCCATCAAGGGTGTCATGATTGGTTAATGACATCTGTTATGGCATGAGAAGGGGAAGTGATGTACGAGTGCTACGTATTTGTTCTCCCTCATAATCCAAATGCTATCGTGAGTCCTCTCTACTTCTTAATTCCATAATTCTATGTTATTATTTTTAATGGGAATAGACCAAGCATATATTTACCTCTGTTAGCCTTTTTCCTTCTGAAAGGTCATTTTCCTGTTTTTATCTTCCTGTTAGGTCTGAAGCTCCATTTTTCGCTCAGGTGAACATTATAATACTCCAGCTCCCAACATTGAAAGTGCACATCATGACCCTGGCTAGGGTGGCTCAGTGGATAGGCGCCGGCCTGCGAACCCAAAGGTCGCTGGTTCAATTCCCAGTCAGGCACATAACCAGGTTGCAAGCCAGGTCTCCGGCCAGGTCCCCAGCTGGAGGCAGGTGAAAGGCAACCATGCATTGATGTTTCTCTCCCTTTCTTCCCCCCTCCCTGTCCTTCTCTCTGAAAATAATAAAAATCTTTTTTTAAAAAAAGTGCACATCAAATGCATAATAGTATGACATCTGCTAAACACTTCATAAAAAGTAGCATTAATAATCCACTTCACATCCCTGCTTTCCTAGAAAAACCTTCATGAGACAAATGAATTCCAAACCACAGGAGGGGTAAGCTGCAGCCCTGTGACTACTATTCTTGGGTCCAGATAAAGTGCCACAGGGAGTGATATTGGCTGAAAACCATTTTGGTTGCTCCTATTTCTTTCCTTCATGAGTCTCTTTTAGAGTGGTGTCATATTATTCTAAGGTATTCTGGCCCTGTTTCTGTAGAAACTGTATCAGCCTAAAATTACAGAGCAGAGAGAATCATTAGGTCTGAGCACTCCTTCAAAGAGCATCAGGAAGACAGCCTTATTTATCTTGTGTTGTCAGTGTCAGTTCACTGCCTCTAACCTGGGTAAGTCACCTCCCTGATCCTCAGTTTCCTCATCTGTCAGAAGGGGGTTATAATAAATGACTTCTCAGGTCCTTGCCAACTGTGGCAATTTAGAAAATCTATGGCATTCTCCGAAAATGATTCCCATATGGAATGGGGATATTGAATGCATTTTAAAAGGACCTGGCCTGTTATAAGTCAAGTTACAATTAAACATCCTGATTGTTCTCTACCAATGAGCATCTCATAAAGATTAAAATTTAATTGGTTAAATATTATTACTTTTAATTCACTTGGATAGCCAGCCCTGGTTCTCAACTGGAAGCAGGGAAAGGGGACACCCAGGAAAATTTGGCGGAATATAGACATTTTTACTTCACTGGGCCAGTGAAGAGTGCTACTGGAATTCAGTGAGTCAAGGCTAGGTTCCTCTGAAATATCCTGCAATATACAATCTGGCTCCACCACAACAGAGAATTATGTGGCCCAATTTACCACCAGCGCTGAGGTTGAAAAACTCTTTGATAACTATCTTATTACAACAGAGTTCACAAAGATTTTAAGAATGATGAATGAGATCTTCAATTTAACATAAAAGTCAGTTTCAGTTGTTTGAAATAACATAATTCAAAGTAACTGCATGGTTTATGTCAACTGCACCAGGCCAAATTAGTCACTATATTACAACAAAAATATTCAGGGTTTTAAAATCTTACTAAGTGATTTTAAAAATCAGACGATTTTTGAGTAGATGTATACTACCTGAGGCAAGGTATTTTTCTACAGTAACATGCTCTTCTTGTATGAATTTCAATCTCTCATAATTTTATTTTTAACTTTTCTCAAGAATTGCTACCAGATCCTCTTTAATTAGCATTACATGCAATAAATGAACCAGTTTTCTAGTTCCAAGCTTCATTTGGCTAAAATATGAGAATGAAAAACTTGCCAAAGAAATGTGCCTCCTATTTTGGAGAGGAAACAAAAACACCTTCTTATATCCAGGGCTGAGACTGCCAAAGTAGAAGTTAGAACAAAAACATAGTTTTGCGGTTCTGCTCTGATTTTTGCACGTTAACTATCTATAGAGTATTGAAGATTTACACAAAAGAGCCATGGTAAAGATTTGAGATTGAAAGATGGTTGTTTCAGAACATAACCTAGCCTATCCTGACAAATACAATTAGATATTGGACCTATCTCTCTAGAACAGGCCAACAAATTTGATCCCTGTGTTATTTTGATCCCAAGACTGCAAGTAATCTAACTCATAATTACAAACATGTCTCAGATACTGCTTTGGAAATGTACCTTATTCCCCTTTGCTGTACATTATATAGGGTCTGAGACTCGCTCAAATCGGTGTCTTCATTGGCACAAATTTTAGTCCCAGTTACTGAGGATTTCCAATCCTCTTCTTAGTTGGTGGAGACAAGATAATCAATAAACACATTTTCATAAAGCAGCCCCCCTATAATACATTTCTCTGCTAAGTGATGGAGAATCTGTCCAAGCGGTCCTTTCTCTACACTTAAATTCATTCAAAACCACAAACTTTCCTAAGATGCTCATACCAAGTATCTCTCCTGGTTAGGGATCAGAGGTCCCTCTACTTTATATTCCTGTGACACTTTATGGGCCTAGGTTTCCCTAGGTATAGTTAGGGAACTTGATTAATGATTTGACCCAATCTCTGCTTATACATTCATTACTGTTTCACATACTTTCTGGATGGCAGGCTTGGTGGGGTCATGAAGTCCATCAACAAAACCTCCTCACAGGAGAGATGAGTCATTTAATTATTCAAGCATTTCCATCTCACACTATCCTAGACTCAATTATCCAAATAAAGCACTAATACCCCACCCCACTCACCTGCCAACAGCCCAATTGATCCAAGTCATTACCAAGCTGTTCATTTGCTTTCATCAGTGGGAACCTGATTAATTAATTCTCAACCTTTGGATGGTCATTCCTCAAATATATGCTTTTCCATTGCTCTTCAAATAGGATGATCATGTTAAGTTTCAAATGTACATCTCCATGACACATTTAACAAAAATTATTAAAAATGAAAAATAGTATGAGTTTTTTTGCAATACTCTGAAAAAAAAAAAAAAAAAAAAAAACCTCGAAAATCTCGTATGCAACAAATAAGCCTTGGCTGAAAGAGAAGACAATAGCTTCATACACGGAATACTCACTGCATCTCACCACAGCAGATGGCAAATATAAATACTAGGTCAGGATATCTATCCTCCAAACGATTAGTTTAAAACAACATCGCAGACAAAATGTACAGTCATCACCTGTTCACCTGTGACAGAATATAGTAATCTATCTATTTATGAGTCTGCTTTCCTGGACTTGAATGTGAGCTCTTGAGGGCAGGGACTGTGTTTATTTATCACCTCAAGGCCTAGAACAGTACATGGTACAGGGAAAGTATCTGATTGATTGAATAACTACATGAACAAACACCAGTTTTTCATCCTGATTTATGTGGCACATATGCACTATTTTGCTCTGCCTCTCAGATTGATTTTGCATTAAAGAACTATCATTAGAAATCTCCCAATAACCATGGGAAAAAAATGTCCCTCTCCAGTGAATGCCATAGGACAATATCTATTTTGTTAACAGTGACTTTAGGAAGAGGCCGACATATCGCCTTCCACACCCTTGTTAAGACTGAAGAAGCAGAAGTGGCAGGAGATGGTTTGCACATAAAGAAGGACTTATCTGGGGAAGGGGAACAGAGGGGAGTAAAAAGGGGATGGATGTAATATAACAACAATAAAATTAAATTAAAAAAAAAAAAGAAAGGCTTATCTATCACAGTGACAAAATATTGAAGTGGGGATTCCACAGGACATTATAGGCTCTCCAGAATCTTCTCTTCCTTGGAGACTACATGAAACACTCCCAAATTTTCTTCATCTCTTGGCTTCTCAAAGGCCATGTTAGCTCTAGGATAACATTGAAGAGGCGATAGTAGGAAAGAGTTTAACCACTGCTATAAAGTGAGAGGAAACATGCCTAACTACTCACAGAAACATAAAAATAAAGGAGATTGTACAGCACTTGGCAAACATAAAAGATTCTATCAATGCTAAATAATAATTTTAATGCTTTCCAACAGAGCCACTGAATTTGACAGGATTATCTTGAAATAACAGGGGAGAGTCTGTTCTACCTAACAGAATAAACAACTGTTGTGATTGCCCTGAATTCCATATGAAGTCTGGATGTTTTTTTTTTAAGATTATTTTTGACTCATTATTGTCCAGAGAGAAGGGCCAGGAGGCAGGAAGCAAGGGAGAGAAGTATCAATGTATGGTTGCCTTTCACCTGCCTCCAGCCAAGGACCTGGCTAGAGACCTGGCCTGAAACCTAGTTACATTCCCTGACTGGGAATCAAACCAGCGACCTATGGGTTCGCAGGCCAGCGCCAATCCACTAAGCCACACCAGCCAGGGCGAAGTCTGGATTTTATAATACAAAGCTGTTCTCTCTATCCCTCTGTCCCTCTCCTTCCTTTCTTTCTTTCTTCCCTCTCTCCATCTCTCCTTCTCACTCTCTTCCTCTCCTCCCTCTTTGTTCATAAACTTATTTCTATTAACATATGATGACAAAAATTATCTATGGTAAAGAAAATAGCATCCGGTTTATTTATGAATTTAAGACACAGAGCAGAGCAAAATGCCTCACAAAATCTTGCCTTTTAAAAGCAAGACTATCTAATTGAAAACAATGAGTTTCAGATATTGTAGCTTGAGAAACCTGGTCAAGAATGACAGCAAAAAAGCCTTGTGGAAGACGGATTGCATTAATGACCAAATTAATGGCCAGGCTGCATTCTCACTCTTTGCAATGTGACTTGGTAGCTTCTCCCATCAAGAAAGGGGCTCTCTTTCCTCACCCCTTTAATCTGGACTGGCTGTGTGATTTGTTTTGCCCAATAGAATGTGGCGGGAGAGTCGGCGTGTCAGTCTTAAGCCTAGCTTTCAAAGGCACTTCGCAGATTTAGAACCTCCACTACTGGAAGCACAATAAGTCTGGGTTGCAGCTCATGGGAAGATGAGAGGCCATGTTGAAGAAATCCACACTGTCCTAGCCCAGGACAATATTAATGACCAGGCGATGGCCAAACAATTCCTCGAATATGTGAGAGGGCTCAGCCAATATCAGCAGAGCTGCCAACCCAACATGAAAGTGAACTCACACATGTAAGTTAGCCCAGCTGAGACCAGGAAAATCATCCAGCTAAACCAAAGACTCTATGGAATAATAAATATGTACTGTTTGAGCCTCTTAGTTTTGGAGTGGTTTTTATACAGCAATATCTGACAGGTATAGGCCTCATCTTTATCTTCTCACCACATGATCGATTCATCTACCTGACATTTATTAACCTTAATGAAGGTAATCTATATCAACACTCTGAACATATACTTTGCACCTGCTTTAGTATGATAGGTGATTGACACTGGGTACAACACCTGTGGCATTCCTATGTTCAGAGGGCTGTTTATAACGATCACAACCCCTAATTACAATCCATGGAGATGCTTCTGCTGTTATTAATAATTAAGCAGCCATGTCCAACCATGGGCAAGACTGTAAAATATAATATGCAAATTGTCAACATCATCTCCCCAACCTCTCCTCCATTGCCTTATTTGAAGACATCAAATAATCTCTTTTACTTATGGCATGAAAGAGAATGAAAACCTCTATTAAGATGAGAGATTTTAAATAGAGACTATTGTCCCTACAAGAACAATGGAAAACCCTAAAAGTCCTTGAAATTGTGTGTAAACAATTGCATGTATGTTTAAATATGCTTTGTTTTACTGAAAAAATTGTCCATTATCCCCATTTAGCAACTTATGGAATTTCTAGGCAGAAATTAAGCAAGGATTTAAAATATTTAAACAACACAATCAACCAACAGAATCAATAGAACACATCATCCAACAATAGCAGAATATAAATTTTTAAGCATGTAGAACATTCATTAAAGTAAAAAATATTAAACATATATAGAGTACCTTCTCTGACCATAATGCAGACTAAAAGTAAATAATAAAAAGACAACAGGAAAATTTCTTTTAAAAAAATATTTTATTTATTATTTTTAGAGAGAGGGGAAGGGAGGAAAGCAGAGAGAGATAAAAAGATCGATGTATGGTTGCCTTTCACCTGCCTCCAGCTACGGACCTGGTTTGCAACCTAGTTATGTGCCCTGGCTGGGAATCAAACCAGCAACCTTTGGGTTCCCAGGCTGGTGTCTAGCCACTGAGCCACCGGCCAGGGCCAGGCAAATTTCTTAAACCATGAAAAATAAACATCACATTTTTAAATAATCCACAGGTCAAAAAGAAAGTCTCAACAAAATTTTTAAATATGCAAAACCAAACAAAGACAAAATATAGAACATTGTATATTTTATGGGGCACAAATAACGCAGGTCTGAGAGAGACATTTATAGCACCAAATGCTAACATTAGAAGTGAAGAAGAGCCTTAAATCAATCATCTAAGTTTTTACCCACCCAAAATAGATAAAGAAATGCAAAACAAGCCCAAAGCAAAAAGTGAAAAGGAAATTATGAAGGTAAGAACAGAAATCAATGAAAATGAACAACAATAAACAAAATCAATGAATCAAAGCTAGTTCTTCAGAAAAATATAGTAAAACTGATCAACCTTTAGAACGACAAACTTTTAAAAAGAAGAGAGAGAATTAAGGCACAAATCACCAATATCAGGAATGAATTAAGAAATATAACTACAGATTTTACAGCATTAAGAAGATAATAAGGGAATGTTATGAACAACTTTATGCTCATCAATTTGATAATTAAAATAAATGAACCAACTGCTACAGCACAAACTACAAAAATACAGCTAATATTTAACAGACAATCTGAATAGGACTATAACCATCAAAGAATTTGAATTTGTAAGTTAAAATTCCCTAAATAAGAAATCTCTAGGACCAGTGGTTTTCACTTAAGAATTTTATCAAACATTTAAAGAAGAATTAATACCAATTTTATGTAATCTCAGAAGAGCAAAGGAGGAAAAATTGGAACAACAGTAATAGCATAATCAGTAAAATATGTATGAAAAATAAGTAAAAAATAAAAATTGAAGCCAGACTCGCAAAATAAAACAATACAGAAGAGGAGGAAACACTTCCAAATTCATTTTATGAGGCCAGGATTTCCCTGATAACAAAGTCAAAGACATTTCAAGCAAAGGCAAGGGGGATGGATGGTAGGGAGTGAAAACTAAAGACAAATAACCTCTCTTGAACCCATGGAAAAATCTTCAACAGCATATTAGCAAACCAGATCCAAACATATGTCCATATCCGCTGCAAAGGAAAGAACTGCTGTCCAGCTACAGGGGTAGTCAGCAGAAACCTCCAACTGTCAGCCCCTTCAGGTGTTGGCCTTCCTTGCAAAGAGCCACGTTGCCCAAGGCATCATTCGTGCAGAAGCAGCCCCAAAATAAAGTGAATGAAAAAGGTGAGGGTACAAAGCCCACCATTTCAATCCAGCGCAGGACACCCTGACAGCCAATACTCACCCCAGACCTCCCCTTGAGGTTGGTCAAGAACGTGTGGAAGTTGTCTTGCAGGTCAACTCCCTCTACCAAATTCTGCTTGTCTCCTTACACATCTCTTAGCAATGAGTCCCCTGTATACATCTCTTAGCCACTCCATTTTACCATCTTCTTACAGAACCCAACCTGTGACACTAAACAATGCAGTTTGTGTTTTTAATGTTATTCCTTCTATAAAGTAATATAAAAACAAAACACAGTGTTTCCTATTCAGCCCCTGAAATTTATTAATGAGTTAGTCATTGTTATAATCATTTATAAAAGGATTGGCAAGAACCAAGCATGACAGACTTCAATACTGGAGAACTAGGGTACCTTATTTGGTTATTATAACAGAGGAGCAGAGACAGATTTCAAGGCAGAAGTACTGTTTTGACAATGACAGCATGAAGTGAGAAGGTGATCAGAACACTAGGGCATAAATGCTCCCCAAAGTCCACTTGGCTTTTAGAACACTCCTTCCCCACACTGTGCCACCATTCTAGGCCTACCATCCTCTGCAGTGCCCAAGTTCTAAGTTAATTCTTCACCTCCACACTCCATGCTCGTCATGTATTCTATTCTTATTTGGCCTTATGTTACTCATACAAATGTTCCAATGAAAAACATGCCCACCAAATTCACACAGAGTATTAGTGACTCAAGGTCTTCACTTCTTTTGGGTGTATTTGTATTTTCAAATAGAGGTTCCAGGATACCCCCACTTAACCTCTAACAAAGCAAATTTTCCTTTTAAATTCCAATGGCTGGTTGCCATCCCAGATTAACCGAATCAAAGTTCTTGCATTTATCTGTTCTCTTGAAATCTCTATAGTTGATATTGAGGCACACGAAATGTAAAGAATCATTGACTGAAGCATGAAAAGGAAAAAAAACAAAGTTTTTCAATTAGGAGGTTCTCCCAAAATAAAGCATCTATGTTTCAGGGATGATAAATGCGGCTCTACAACTTCAACGTACTAAAAACAGAACTAGTTATCTAATGAAATTGTAGCATGAAAATCACCATCAATTAACCTGAGATTAATTTGTGTTCAGTGGACATACTTTACATTTTTGTCTTAGTAATTTTTGTTTTGGGGAAATGCCTTTCTATATCTGGTGGGACTACCAATCACATGATCCTGACTCCCCAGGCACGAGAGTAAGCACATGACCCAGGAAGCTCCCAAACTATGCCCATCCCTACATGTGGGAATTGATCCAGGGTTGAGCACATGACCCAAATAAGAAAGCCCTTCTCCTTCTGAGATAGTAAGTACCGAAGTGCTTGGAAGCCTGGAATAAGTAGAAGACAACTGTGCTGCCACATGAAAAGAATTATTCTAAAAATGAAGTCTTTGTAGCAAAAAAGAAGTCAAAAGATGAAGATGTTCAGACTCAGTACCCGTAGCTATGACTGTACCTGAATCAGCCACCCTTTGGGTGTCCCGGTTACTTAGGAAAATAAATTCCATTTGTCGCTTAAGTCAGTTTGATTTGGATTTCTGTTACTTGAAATCAAGCATTTTCCACTATGTTACTCAGGTTCAGGTGATGTAACTTCATCTTGTGAGATTTAAATAAAACTGACTGGTACCTCCTACCCTCTCTATTCAGTAGTAATTGTTTGCTTTTCCCAAGATTTCTGCAAGTTCTCAGAGATTTAGTTTCCTTGTTGCATTTAGCTTAGTCCTTCCTTTCTGTCTATTGAAGTCTGACCGTCCCACACAGATGCATTTTTCCATAAACTAGGTTGATTCAGCCATAGAATTTCACCCCTTCTCTTTGACATTGCTAAAAACTACTAACAGGGTGGTGTGTGTGTGTGTGTGTGTGTGTGTGTGTGTGTGTGGCTGATTTCTAGTTTGAACTGATTGAATATTAGACATGCCTTCTATTTATAGCCACACAGAGTCCCCACTTCTACTCACTTTTGTCCACCTTCTGTAGTCTCCTACTTCATTGCTTGTAGTTTCTGCTCTTTCTCTGGACTCACTACCTTTCCTAGCTTTTTTATTTTCCTAATCGCTCAGCCTTGGTTTTCCTCAACCAGAAAGCCAACACTGATTCTGTCACACTGCACAAGTCAACCTCACTCAAGGCCTCCCTGTGCAAACCCCAACACTCATTCATGTCCTCAGTTAAACAAAAGGGCTCCCTGCCCAGGTTTTCACCTTCAGCATCCCAGAGGCACTGACAGCTTTCACAACTGCAGGCTCACCTGCTCTTCTCCTCAACATGTCATCATTGTAAATTGAAGAAAGCATATAGGGATTTGCTTTCCCAATGAAAAAATTATGGTGCTCCACCTCCCCGCCATCTATTTTCCCATTCTCCTTTTTCCTCGTAGCAGGAAAGACATCAGTTTGGGTCAGAAATAACAATTTCCTCTCCTAAACACACGTTTTGAATGAGAGATCCTGAAGAACACCTGGCTTTCCTTTCTTTGATGGAGAAAACATCACACACATAGCGACTGTACAGTAAGACTGAAGAAATTCTGAGAAAAAAAATGCTTATTGGTTAAAATGACCTAAAGTTAGTAAGATATTTGCCCCAGTTTGAGGGGTCAGAGATGGGCAGGAAAAAGTAGGTGGCAGAATTAGCAAATAAGAATCTTTTTCTTGCTAGGAGGGTTTCTTAATCCTTAATACTTTGGACTGGATTATTCTTTGTTGTAGGGGGATGACTTGCACATTGTAGGATATTTAGAAGCATCCCTCGTTTCTATCCATTGGATACCAGTAGCATAGTGCCTTCTCTCTCCATCTCTATGACCATCAAAAATGTCTTCACACATTGCCAATATCCCATGGGAGATACAATTCCTCCTAATTGAGAATCCCTGCTCTAGAACATTCTGTAGGACTACAAAACATTAACGAAATGGGCATGAACTATATAGCCTTATAAAATGTCTACATATCACCTATTCTATCTTAACCCAATGAATAAAACTTTAATTGCTTTGTTTCTATAGCTTTAAATGATTCCCCTCAAAATCCGATTTAAATATTAAGGTAAAAACAGAACGCTTATTTATGATACTAATTTAAAAATAATAATAACCCAGGCTGGCACAGCCCCTTGGTGATAATACATACTTCAGAAGCATGCTGGCAGAATTAGTACTTAGAAAGTGCTTTAAAGATAAGACCATATTAAAATTATTAGTGCAGATTTTAAAACCCTTATTGTTTTGAAAATGCGTTTTGCTAAGGGATGTTCTGAATTTCTAAGCATATAACCTCTACTCATCTCTCTGTAATTACTTGTTAGTGGATTCTACATATGCAGGACTGGCGATTGCTCTTTACCAGTCCCTAACGTTTAATGCTCATAAAATTGTTTGGAGAAGGTGGCCTTATATTACACTGTCATACTGGTTCATCATCTTTCTCAAGCCATTGATGGACCTTCATTGAAGATCATATGGCAAATGGAAGAAAAGCACTGGAGGGCCTTTGCCAAAGGGTCTAATCTGGTGTGCGGCCAGAGGACCAAATTTCAGCACCGTAAGAGGGTGTTTGTTGATTAGGTCGGGAATATCAGGTGAGTTTGGCTGAAGTGCTTTTTAAATAAAATGATGGTGATTCCTGTCTTCAAACACCTGATGGGTCATCAAATAAAAGAGAACTCAGATTCCTTCCTCACAGCTGTGGGACTTAGAACAAAAGTTAAGAAGTAATGGCCCACAGGCCACATTTAGCTGTAGAGATGTTATTTAGCTCCCAGAGTGTTGGCCCACAGAGCATTCTAAAGGTTGAAAATGGCTGCCAATTTAAAAGTCAGGAGATGCCACCTAAAACTTCCATACTCTTATAATTATTATTATTATTATATTTTTTTTTGAAAAAGAAATCAGAATATCTGGCGCACATTTCTTCAGGGAAACAACAAACGAAAGCTGAAAAGTGAGATGCTCTGCAGTTTACTACCGCCTCTGCCACTCCCTGCTGGATTCACTAAATTGTGGCCACAGACCAGATGCCACTTATTATAACACTTGAACTTGTTTACTTTTAATGCCTGATTGTTTAACTCATGTGTATTATCTGCCAAGCCTCTGTCTTCATTTGAATTTGAATTTCCAGAGTTAGAATTGCGATCCATGGGTAAGCTCACAGAGACACACATTTTCACCCGATAATAAGGAGAGGCTCCCCAGAGATGGCACTGATTGCCATGGATGATAATGACTTCCCCGACACTATTTCCATGGGAAGGAAGTTGGAGCATCATTTGGCACTCTTCAGAGAAAATGTAAGCATTGGGTGATATTTTAAAAAATCCCTTTCCTGAGATTTTATTCCTGGTTAGACAGTGATGTTTTAAAGTCATAGATGACTCCTTATTTACCTCTGATTCTAGGGCAGGGATGAGGATCTGGTTGAAGCAAAAAGTACACGTTATGTTGGATAATACAGTGATTTATTTAGGCCATGATGGCTGAAAAAAAATTAACTGTTTTTAATCTGGGAAAGATGATAGATTGTGTTATTGTTGTTTGTCAACAAGCCAATAATCTTATCTGATCATTAGTCAGATGGAAAGATCCAGCAGTCCTGAGACTCAAAGTGAAGTTTAAAAAGGCTTAAAGATGTAAATTCTAAAAAGATCAGAGTTCCCAAATAATGGTTAGATCCTTTAAAATTTTAAAAAGAGATTACTCTGGTGAGTTACACAACAGAGTTAGTCATCTGTAGGGGAAAAAAGGAAAGAAAGAAAGAAAGTGCAGCTATCTTGGCCTCAGCACAAAAAGAAACAACATAAAGATAATCCTCTAACAGTGCAAAATCTCTAGACTGTGTGACTACCTCTGAATCTCTGAGTAAAGACAGGGGCTTATGAAATGCCTGACTCCATTTAGCAATTAATACATTTTTGCCTTATTCAGTTATACACATGTAATTTCTAAAAAAGAAAATAAAAAATCAAATGCCTTTATAGAAAAGCTCAAGACCCTCTTCTGCCCATCCCTAAGAGGAGACGCTGACATGGAACACAAGCCAAGATCACTATTTGGCTTTGTAAATTAAGCATAGACTTTTGTTGTAATCATAGTATTATGAGCAGAAAATAAAAAGTGAAAAACTATAGAGCCCCATAGCCTGGGCTCTCTGGGTGTTCTGTGTTTTTAGAATTTTCCTTTTGAAAGTTTCCTTATGTCACCGCACTCCAATGATCCTTGCACACCAATGAGATATTTCTTTTTTATTTTATTCTTTCTTGACTTTTCTTGCCATATGACTCATAAGGTATTAAGAAGCAAGGTAAGGTGTGGCCTTTGGAGAAGAGACCAAGTTGGTAAATTGACTTGCTTTGATCTGGACCACAGAGCAAAAGGAATTTTTAAGACCCAACTGTAGGCCAGCTACCCACCCAACCTAGAGTTTTCCACTAACACTTGGGAGTTAACACCTTAGCATGATAAACAATCTGTTTGCTTTTTCTTTTGTGCCACTATAACACCAGTCCCAGCATTAACATTCTTCAGGCTTCTTTAATGTTTTCTCCTCATGCTTAGAATGAAATCCAAACTCTCTCCCATAATTTACCATACCCAACATGCTCCAGCTCCTTTCTACTTCAATCCCATTTCAAGCAACTTCCATTTAACATCTTATTCTCTCTCACTAGTCATTTATCTCTTCCTTAAACATATGAGTACAAAGCTCATTCCTACCTTATGGCCTTTCACATACTGTTCCTCAGTTCTCTGCCTGGGTGGCTTTTTTCTCATTTTTCAAGCTTAAGCTTAATTGTCCTTTAATCAGAGAATCCCTACATACATCTTATATCCACAACTCTCTTTAACATTACTGTTTTCCCATTAGTAAAAATCACAATCCTTATCAGTTTATTGCCTGTGCTTGTCCATCTTCAAGAACATAAGCACCAGAAAGCCTAAATAAATGTGGCCCCAATGCTTGGCACAGTGCCTGACCAAGAGAGAGCTCTCAAATATTTGATAGCTTACAAACAGCATGCATTTGCTAAAGGTGTCCATCTCAATGTTTTCCATATCGATACACAGCAAGATTTGGTTATTCAGGATCCAACAAATAATGTTTTCCATAGTCATAACAACCAGAAACAAACACAAGTCAGAAGTGAAAGGTCCGTAAAGTAATGTAGAAGTTAAAAAGCAGAAAAGGTAACATTGGTTGGGATAAACCAAGCAACACACTATAAGGAAGTAATATGCATTATGCATCTTTCGAATGTGCTGGATCAAGAGGTAGAAAAAGGAGATGATATGAAAAAGAAATAACACAAACAACAGGTTACACTTAAAGTCATCCTTAAAGACTGATGAAATGCACTAATGGAGTGAGAGGCTTTATAAGTGAGTAGTGAGAGGGAAGAGATAGGCAGTAAGTCAAGGCTGGATATTAGAAACTCTGAAATGGCATGACAAGGAGTTTGAATGTATGTCCTCACAGACTGGGAGTCAGGAAAGATTCTAGACCAGAAGAGTATCATAACCAATGACACCATCATTGAGAAAATTTGTGTTGCAAAGATACCGAAGATGGATTGCAGTGGAGAGCAAAAGAAAATGGGAAAGCATTTAAAAGGCTGTAACCACCACAGGAAGTGTTGAGTGTCTAAGATACAGTTTTGTCAGTAGGAGATGAAATAAAGATATCAGTGTCAGAGGCTGAATCTCATGGATGTGTGGGATGATAAAGAGGGAGATTTCAGTAATGTAAATAATGTGTCTTATATTCAGGGAGAAAAGAAAAGACTATGTTGAGTTGTGGGGAGAGGAACCGAATCCCGCTACCGGCAGGTGGTTTGAGTTGACAGAAAAACGTGAATAAAGATGTCCTGCCGTGAGTTAGAAATGAAAATCTCAAGGTTGTTTTTGTTTTGTTTTGGCAGGGGTGGGGATAAGTTAGACTGGGAAATCATCCCTTCTAGAGATAATAAAGTGTGTGGAATAATTCACTCATAGAAAAATACAGACATCAAAGAACAAAGAGAAGGCAGAACCTTGAGGAACTTACACATTTGTGGGGCAGGTACAGGCAGAAGATAACAAAGGACTTGTGTCAGGTAGCTCTAAAATAGACTGAACACCTGCTCTGTGTGTCACAAGTTCAAGTTCCTAACAATAGTATAAACAAATGCATCTATTTATCTTCCAGCAAGAGTCTTCCTGCAGGATTGTAAATGTCTTATTAATGTCATCCACAACATTCACTTACTATGGCTGTTTATTATTCATCCTGAATTGACAGCATACCTGGCACTTGCTTAAACACTTAGAAAGACTTGCTGCTAGAACAGATGCCAGGCAAAGGAAGACAAGGTGTACGTTCACTTCAACCTGAAAATAAAATCAAGACATGATCTGGGTGGAAAGATACAAAATCTCATTGTTTGTGTGAATTCTTTTGCCCTTCAAAGAATTTTCTGGAGAAAAAAAATTTCATTGGTGTTTATTTGTGGTGAAAAGAATTTCCT
This sequence comes from Noctilio leporinus, assembly GCA_004026585.1. Taxonomy (NCBI): domain Eukaryota; kingdom Metazoa; phylum Chordata; class Mammalia; order Chiroptera; family Noctilionidae; genus Noctilio; species Noctilio leporinus. Next base: position 12,216 of record PVIW01004075.1, on the reverse strand, counting down.
GTATGAATTACGGAATTCTGGTGTTTGAAACTGAGATTTCTCTCTCTCCCTGCACTTTAGTCGCTATATGAGATCTACAGCAGATAAACAGCCTTGTCTGAAGAGAGTGGAAACAAGAAGTAAAAGGTGGACCTGGTTGAATATGAAAGACTCCCAATGATCATTCCAATTTTTTAAAAGACTTTATTCATTATTTTAAGAGAGAGGGGAAAGGAGGGAGGAAGAAAGGAAGAGAGGGAGAGAAGCATCAATGTATGGTTGCCTTTCACCTGCCTCCAGCTGGGGACCTGGCTGGAGACCTGGCTGGAGACCTGGTTATGTGCCCTGGCTGGGAATCGAACCAGCAACACTTGGGCTTGTAGGCTGGTGCTCAATCTACTAAACCGTACCAGCCAGGGCCCAATTTTTACAACTCAAGGACTTGTCTTTCTAGTAGTTGTTATTTAGTACCTTTTCTTCATCTTCAACTTGATGAACAGCCTCTCAGTTCAAGGCTATCAGAGTTGAGCCCTGCTTGGCCAGCAAACCTTGTTTTATGTTCCTTAGACCACGGGTCCTCAGGGTGTGGTCTCACAGCTATCAGGAGCAGCCCCCTGGCACCTGGAGACACACACATTTTCCAGCTCCATCCCAGAGCTATTGATACAAAACTTGGGAGAGGAGCCCAGTAATGTGTGTTTTAACACCCCCTCCCCTGGTGATTCTACCTGGAGAAACACTGTCTTAGATCAATGGTAAAAATTCCAAGGAGCATTCCATTGTCCACAGGACAAAATCTCAATCCTAAACCTCATCGGAGCATTCCTGTTACAGATAAGAAAATCGATCTTACTACTATCTTACTACTATATTCATGCCTATCTCCCCTTGGATCCAGTCTTACATTTGTCAGTAAAAAAAGACTACCAAATAGTGATCAATAAAATATCTAAGACAAATAATGGGGAGTTTGAGTGGACAATACAAGGGAGTATGGTGTAGTAAACATAAATCTTAAAAATTAATATTAACAATGGACTGTTACTTGATAAAAATGAAATCTCACCATTTGCAACAACATGGGTAGACCTAGAAGGTATTACCCTAAGAGAAATAAATCATGCAAGAAAGACCAATACCCTATGATTTGACTTGTATGTGGAATTTAAAAAACAAAATAAACAAAGAAAGCAGAAACAGACTCATAAACACTAAGAACAATCCTGTCATCAGATTGGGGATGTGGCTGGGTGAAAAAGGGGAAGGGACTAAGAAGTACAAATTGGGAGTTACAAGAGTCATAGGAGTGTAGTACGGCATAGGACATAGAGTCAATAATACTGTAATAACTCTGTATGATGCCTGGTAGGTACTAGAGTTATGGGGGAATCATTTCATAAGTTATATAAAACATGTAACCACTATGTTGTACACCTTAAATATACCATTGAATGTCAACTGCAGTTGAAAATTTTTTTAATAAATTAAATTTTTAAATAATATTAGATAAAAATATACAATATGTAATATTAGCACTCATTCCAGAAAATTGCAATGCAAATTTATGATCTTAAAATACATACTTTTTCAGCACTTCCATTACAGTGGTGAAAAGTAACGTGATTTTATCTATTACAACCATATTCATGAGGATAAAACTGATATGCAATCCTGGTGCTACTTTCTACTAATAGGAATCAGGGCTTCTCATAGACTAAAATCTTAGCTAATAGCAGAGAAAAATTAATGTGGGTATGGCATATCTCGTTGCCTTTAAGCAAGAGATTTTTTTAAAATGTATGGATAATGCTAAAAAGATAAAGGAGAATACCTAAGGATGTGCCTACAATGCACTAATTTAAGCAACAAGAATATTATAGTTCACTAGAATAACTTAAGTCTATGAAAAGCTTTGAGTCCAAAATAGTATTCAACATTTAAAAAGTATAAGGTATATGGAAAGGAAATTGAAAACAAAGGGCGTATTTTTATAACTTTTTTTTAAGAAGAGTTTGTTGCTTCGGGGGATCTTTCAAGATTTTATTTACTGACTTTCAGAGAGATGGAAAGGGATTGAGAAAGAGAGGGAGAGAAACATTCAAGAGATAGATCAATAAGTTGCTTCTCACATGCCCCAAACTGGGGGAATCCAGCCCACAACCCAGGTATGTGCCCTGACTGAGAATCAAACCAGCAACCTTTCAATTCACAAGCCGGCACTCAATTCACTGAGCCACACCAGCCAGGGCAGAAATATTTTCATAAGGTTATATTTATATTTATATTTATGTGTGTATTTATATTTTACATATGTATATAGAAGTTCTGGTACTTTGATGTACAGTTTCATGCAATGTACATGTTTATTGTCAATAAATAGAAAGGAATAGCTACAATGAATTTTAAGTCAAATAACTCAAGATAAATTGGAGATTTTTCTTGAGACCAAAGAAGTAATCCTCTCCTAAGGCCATGTGCAGCCACTGGTAGAGTTCAGGAGTGTGTTGGAAGCTGATGCATGGGCAGCTGACCAGATTCCTGCTTTCATTCCCCCAAAGAAGAAACATCCAAATATGTTTTATTAAAACACACTGAGAAACCAAGACATCACGAAGTAAAAACTCACTGCCAGGGATAGGATGTGATAGACATGGAAGCTCTCAGGGGCTCTCCACATCACAGTAAGACAAAGGTTTCCAACAGTTCCTTGACACAGCAACTGCACCTTGACTCTTAGGAAAAGTCAGGCTGGTAAAACATCAGCCCAAGACTGAGTCAACTTGGAAGAGATCCGTAAAGATCCTGTATGCCAACCAAAACCCAAGTCCCGGATAACCTCAAATCTGTCAACTCATGGGCTCTAAGACTCCCTTCTTTTTCTTTTGAGTCTAGCAAGATGACTGTCACTCCAGGAAAGTATAAACACTGGGAATTATATTAAAAACAACAACAACGGGGAAGTGATAAAACAAATTGATAATAAAGACATTACTCAAACCCAGTGTATAAATACTTCTTCATCAGTTCAGTGCAGGAATAATTCATTTTGGATTTCATTGTGGTTATTTGCGTGCGTGGGTGCTCGTGCATGCTTTCAAAGTTTGTGCGGCTTTTAAATGAAAGCGGTGGAGATTTCATTGAAATATTTAAGAGAATTTGGCTACTCAGGTTTCTAATCCAATTTAAATACTTGAGCTGATTTGATTCATAAAGTATATTTTATTAGTGACAGAAGTAGCCTTTTAATGTTTAGTGAAAAAATAACGAATGAGATTTTACAATGTGGGTACGCAAAGGTACCAAAAGTAGTAAGTGTTCTTCCGGGTATAAAAGGTCCTTGGTCATTTAAGATCCTAAGAACAATGTTATTCTCTGAATTTTTTTCCTAATCTTGCATAAAATATGGAGAGTTTTACCCTCCAAGACCATAGCCAAGATTGAGATTTAAATACTGCAGACCATGGCGCATACTATAGTTTCATTTACATCTCCCATTACATAAACATCCAACTCCTTACAGAAAACCCCATAAAAGCAATACGTTTCTTTGTGTGCCCGCCTCCCCAAAACAATAAAAATAAATTCAGTGTTTGATGCTTCTAACAAAGATGAGGGCATGTTTTTTAACTTTACAGGGTTGACATTTTCAATAGTTATCTTTAAAAGCAGTCGCGGGTCAGTCTGACACGCTTTTTAGAGCATCATAACTTGAACTTTGAAATCTCATTTACAAAACAGCCCTGCCAGAAAAAAGCAACCCTCTTGCATAACAACCTTGATCAATGCCTTAGCCGCTGCACACGCAATATTCAATATGCCTACAAACATGTCCCCGCACAGCGCAGGGCTGGCAGACAGAGTCTTAGAGCTTCTCCTAATGGAATCTGACAAGGGCCCGCCACTCTTCGCAGGCTCAATCAATGTTAATGGAAGCAGAAGTTATTCAAAGGCAAACAGGAGTCCTTGAGAGGTGCAAGTGGGCTTTAGGATTATGACTCTTTTCTTTCCCTTTACCCACTTATATTTAATTACTTGTTCTAGCCACTGAATTGTAATTCGATTTGCTATCTGGTGATTCTGGACCCCAGCTCCTATGTCTGTTCAGTCCTTCATTTGAAGGGAAAATCTCATAACCTGTGGAGATGTCTGTCTCACAGGAAGGGAACTGTGCTCCGGCACGTGGGTCTCAGATTTGTAAGGTCTCCTTTCCAGTCCCTAACATAGCAGAGATACCAGTAGAAGAGAAAGCTTGGTCCCAAAGCTCACTGTGTATGTTCTCTGGGATATTATTGTTTCTCTAACTGACCAGCAACAGAAATTTTCATTCACTTGGGCTCTCCCCACAGAAGCAGACCGAAAGACAGGAATTTATGTGCAAATTAACTATGTACCGGGGAGGTGCTCCCATGAGATACTGGGTGTGAGACAAGGAAGAAAGGCAGCCAACAGAGGTGTGGTAACAGACTAGTTCCCACCAAGGGCAACTGGCCTGTCACCTCACTGGGAAACTCAGAACCAGGGCAGACCATGCCTCAGTGGGTCCACCTAGAGGGCGAGGGAGCTGGCTTATTTATACACCACATTTCTGTCTTGGGTGAGGGCTAGTCTCAGTGGAGAGGGGAATAAAAAGTGCAGCACTTCCAGCCTGGGATATACACAGGTGCCCCAGCCAGAGAAAGCCCTCAGAATGTGGACTTGGCACCAACTGTATCTGGTACATTTTGCCTTCAAATATGCAACTGCTTTAAATTCCTGGGGTCCTTCAGATACATACACAATAACACCACCTTCTGGATAAGCTGTGGATGAGAACTAGAAGGAGGTTCTTTTCCTCTGACGTGAATAATGTTTTTCTCATAAGAGACTTCAGGAACTCAGGTTTGAGTAAGCATTTTGCTCAGGAATCTCAGGTTGTTTTGCCTTTCGTCAGTGCTCTTATTTACCCTTGAGATAGCTCTTGGGCCCAACATTTGCATGCAGTTCGGACTTGCCCTGGAAACAATACCCTGAAACCTCAGAACGCTAAATAGAATTCAAAGTCAGCATAAGGTAGGCTGAATCTGCACCCATTTTCAGAAGTATATTTTTCTATTTTACACGGGAAGAATGCAACATTTTTTAATGAAAGCTTTTACTTTTCCCATTGAATCGCAACTAGTTCATAAACATTTGCCAAGAACTTAAGACAATAATTGTGGGGATCAGGCAGGAGACGATGATCATCAATAGCCCCAGATAGAAGTAATTTCCAAAGGTGAGGTTCAGGTCAGCAGCCAGAAAAGCAGACAGTGACTGTGAGGAAGCAGTGGAGTCAGGAAGACCTAGTGCATTCCTGCTACGATTCTCACCACCCAGAGGGTCTGGCTCAATTATCTAGCCATTTCAGGCCTCAGTTTCTCTTCCAGGCAGTAGGAGTTCAAAGGACCTCCTGCGGCCGTTGTGACAATTATATGAGCCGATGTTGGTAAAGTGCTTTGCTCAGTGATCAGCATATGCTAAGTACCCGGTAACTGTTACTTGCCATTGTGCTGGAATTACCATTTTAACTTCAAGGTAGAAAGTAGAAAATATTCCAGGGATGCATGGCTTGAAATGCAGGATTAATCCCTGCGGGACTCAACTCCACCCCATGACAACCAGAGAACTCCAATAGGAAATGAACCACCTTGGCTCCTGACTTGGCTTCACATTTTGCCCTTCCTGAAATTTCAGGTGCAGCGGTGGACAGTGCTGGGGCTTCTCCAAAGTGCTTTCTACTAAAATGCCAAATACAGTCTGACCAGGCCTGAGATGTGTCTGATTCTTCCCCCACCATGAACCAGACTGTCAGAATTCAGAGAGATCCACCGGCTCTGTGATGGCACAGAAGCAATGCTCTCTGGTGGGAAACAGGCAGGGAAATAACTCGTGCACCTACGTGTATGGTAAATTTCACTTTCTGCAAATGCATCAGCGCGATCTCTGTGAAGGAAGGGAAGCACCTGCCCAATTCCGCAGGAGGAGGAATGAAGATGTGTAGCTATATGATCCAGGTAGGGAATGGCAGGTTCTGGTCTCCTGACTTCTTATCCTCTGAATCTTCACCTTTTTGCCTAATGGCATTAACCAAGGAGGCCTTAAGAGGCTACTCAGTGGTCTCAATCAAAGCCCAACTATAAGTTACTAAAGTGTTCTTTTATTTTCTTTCTGTTAAAAAATAACTACCGTTTATTTAGCGCTGGTCCACTCCAGGGTGTTTACAATGTATAACATACCATTCGTATGACGTCTTTTTATAGGCCCTATCACCATACCTATAGGAAGCGTCATTATCCCCATTTTATACAGGTGGGCATTGAGGTGCAGAGACTTTGTGGCTTATTGTGGCGTCTCAAGAGAAACCAGAGGGGACTGCAGAATTAGAGAACGGTGGCCAATGGCAGCTCCTTGGCCTAATAGGATGGCGCCATGACTAGCGATTTCTAGAGCTGATTATACTATGAAGCACAGAGACGCTGACAGCACACTGCCCAATGTGTAGCCATCTGATGGCTCGGGGACACTTCTGACAGACAATAAGGTGGTGCCCAGCTGAGATCTACGATAGGTCAACTACTCGTAGGTCTGTCCTGGACTTCCTTACAGAGTCACTGAGGAAGGACACAGTGTGGCAGGAAATTGACAGAGACCTTGCTGCTGAGTCACTTAAGGTGTTTTATTACGAGGCAAATCCCAGTTACAGAAGTGAGTCAGAAATAGCACAGTTCCCCGTAAATGCAGAGAGGCACGCCTTGTTCTCTGGGTCCCCCAACATGGGCACATCCAGAGAGAAATCGGAGCCGCACGGTGGGCAGAAGCAGCTGAGCTCCAGTTTCTGTTTTGCCTTAGAAAAGGGCAGTTCAAAACCATCCACTTACTGTCTGTTAGCTTACATCCTGGGTATTTGAAGCCATTTTTGATGTGTATGATTTTTCCCCCATTCTAGCTGCAGGATCAGACAGGAATTAAATTCCAATCTATTAGGTTTGCGTTTCTTTGCAACATAACACTATATATATATTTGTGTGTGTGTGTGTGTGTGTAAGAGCCCCTGGTATAATATATGTTTGATTATATTTCAAATCCCAGGAACACCGCATTGAAATCGCTTCAGTAGCTAAGCAAATGTGATTCAGGACATTACCTGAATGCAAACTTAAAAAAAAAAGGAAAGCACGAAAGAGAATGTATTTTTTAATCTAAGGATCTGTACTACACAAATCAAACCACACGGCCCCATTGACTAGGTAACCTGGGATTGCAATCCAGAAAATCCCCAGTGACAGAATTTGTTCATAAACAAGGCTAATGTCAGCGACAGAATTACACTTTCTAAAGCAATTCTTTTCTTACAAGTCCCAGGGCCAAGAGAAGAAAAAGGAAAAACGGGGCGGGGGGGCGGGGAGGCAAGAAGGAAGCAAAGAAAGCAAGCCAACTAATCAAAACCATCTAGAACTGCGTGTTATGCAGATGGCAGCAAAGAGGAAACAGTCCAGTTGGGAGCCAGGGCTCAGACAGCTTCGCCCAAAGGGTTGCTGGGCCCAAGTTCTGTACAAGGTGCTTCTTGGTTCCAGCTGCCGTTGTTTCTGTCCTGAGGGCCAGCAGCATCCTCCTCAGCATCCCTCAGTGGTTCCCCAGGACACCAGAGAAGGTGGTTTGTCCTCTGGCCACAAAATAGAGCCTGTGAAAGAACACATAGGAAAACACCTATCAGTCCAGGGCCCAAACCATGCGACAGCCAAACACTGATGGGGTCAAGGGCACAGGGAAGAGTGAGGGGTCCTCACCTCCTCCAGCCTCCTTGCCTGCTGCCTCTGCAAGATGGTGGTTTTAGATGGTTAGAGAAGCCATGGGCTTGGAATCTTTGAGATCTTGTAGTGAGCTCTTCAGCTTTCCAGTCCATGATATCTCTGTTGACAAGAACATAAAATAAATACCCACGCATCAGTGCTATATGGAATCTTGAGGAGAAAGGGACACGACAGGGCAAGAGACACACAGAGGGGGGGGGAAGGGAGGAGAGAGAACGAAAGTCAGAAAGGATACTCTACCTGTCACCTTTCCCTGGCGCTCCCAGCGGCTGTGTCCTCGGTGGAAGGCTGCAGGTGGGCTCTAAGACCGCCCATCGGTCTCAAAGGTCTGAAAGGTCAGGAAGTTTCAGTCCATTGCCATGCGGGCCCCTGAACTCAAAACAGCTCCTTGACCACCTCAGCCAGCCTCGCCCCAACTCTCTTCAGTGGATCTTGTCACCGAAATACTACATAACAGAGAGCAAAACGCGGTTGAAAATTAGCAGGAGGTCCTCCTTCGTCCTTTGCCCTGGGGTGGTGATCAGGGGATGGGCAGGGGGCTGGGTAGGAGGGAGAGCAGTAACCCCTGGTCTTTTCTTCAGTGATTTCCATCTTCAACTTCCAACTCTCAACTTCTCACCAAGTGACAAATCTCTAAGAAGATTCCGCCAGGCCTGCAGTCCATGTCCTCTGGGTCAATCTAGCATGACTTGTTGACTCTAAAGCATCATTCAGATCCTGGAGGATATTTCAATCCTAGGGAGGTTGCCTGGGGCAGAAGAGCTCCAGAAGCAGAGCATGACAGACACCTGGCTCCACGTGTGACCCTCCTTTCACCAAACTCATGAAAATCCAGGGCTACCCCTTTGCCCATCACAGAACCTGCATCCTCCAGAACGCAGGGTGGGTAGCAACACCAGTGAGGCCCACCGGCTGAGAATCAGAGGAGCTTGGAGTGCTGCCATGAGAGGCAGAGAGAGAACGGTGTTCAAGACAATGTATTCCAACAAAGCCAGTTTACCTGCGGCGTAACAAAGGGCAGGGGCTGGTGGGCACGGTCGGTCCTGGGCACACATAATAAAGGCGGCTTATGCGTCAAGAATTTTAAAGTAATAATAAAACTAAGAGCTAGCCTGACACTGACTAGGACCATGCACAGGTAAATTTAAGCAACGTTGGCAGCAAAACACTCCTTTCCACCCAGGCAGATCCCCTCCTTGACCCATCACAGAGAAGTCTCATGGCATCTGCGCCCTGCTGGAGTCTTTGCCTCTGTCTGGGAACTTCATCCCTGCCTCCCACCTGCCCACATCCTGCCCACGTTCAAGCTCCATTTCAAATGCTGCCTCTCCAGAGGAGACTGTCATGACCCTCTCAGCTAGGAGTGATCTCTCTGTCCTCTTTACTCCTAGGGCAACGTATCTATACTCCTTTATTCCTACCTTAGGTTATAGTTCAACATGCAAAAGTGGTATCTTTCCTGTTAACAGACAACAAGGTGCAGTGCAGAGGATTTGGAACAGGGTCAGGGTCAGAATCCCAGCTCCCACCCTGCACTAGGTCTGTGGTGTTGGGCTAGTTTTGATAACATTTTTAGCTTTTTTTCACATTCATGAAATGAAGAGTATATCGCCTGGCTAATGGGGCTGTTGAGCTGAAATGGATAATCCACACAAATGTCTAACCTGAGATAGTACATACTCTGCAGTTATTTGCCTCGTACTCTCTACTTAAGGGGGGGAATCTTATCCTTTCATCTCTGCCTTCCCCTCCCCACTCCTGCAGGACTTACCAAGACAAGTCATAAAATGTGTGTGAGGGTATTAAAAGGGCAACTAGAGAACACCTACCACGTAGGCTTGTTTGGATAATTCAATGAGGGATTATGTGTTATGTTCTTAGATCCGAAACTGGTGTATTGTATGAGTTCTGGAAATACATGTTCAATAAAATAATCTTGCGAATTAATGTAGGATTCCTCACCCTCATAGCCTGCTTCAAACTCCTTTTCATCATCCCCATGTGAAAACACCAGGGGGTAGGGAGCGCAGAACGTTTAGAAAATTGCAGATCTTTCCCTCCTTTAGGTAACACATATTGTGAACTCATGATGTGCTCAGCACCATGCTAAGAAGTGTACAGGATCTTATTTAACTCTCATCTGGGCTTTGTGAGGCACTGCCTTGACTACCCCCATTTGACAGATGCAGCAACCAAGGCACAGAGAGGGTAAGTAACTACCAATGGGTGTAAAACTAGCAAGATGCAGAGCTAGGTTAGTTAACTAAGTTTTAGAGTCACACTCTAGTGCCGAACTTTTTGCAAGGATGGAAATGCCCTTTGCTGCCTAATATGGTAGTTCCTATGGCGGGGGGCAAAGGGAGGAAAATTGGGACAATTGTAATAGCAAAATAAATATTAGGAAATAAAAAGGTTTAAAGAGGGAAAAATTGGACAATAATAAAGACAAAAGAAAGAAAGAAAGTAATAATAATATGGTAGTTCCCAGCCACGCGTACCTGTTGAACTCCTGAAATGTGGCTCATGCAACCAAGGAACTGAATTTTGAATTTTACTGAACTGCTATTAATCTCAATTTAAATAGCCACACATGCCAGCGGCTGCCATACTGGACATGGTAAGCCTATGGTATCTCAAAGACCTTGCATACATCCTTTGTTTTGATGTTGGAGATGACATAATTTGCCCAGGACAGGAAGCCAGAACAAAACCTTTAAAGGGGGGGACTGATGACACATTAGTTAACCTTTTGGTGCATCTGATAGCATTTCAGCAAATGAAGCATCATAATACCATTTTGACAGTTAATGGGCTCGTAAGTATAATGCCGTATGAGAGAATGCACAGCATACACCAGGTACAATGTAGGGTGAAGTCGTGGCACACAAACATGTCCCTTATGAGAATCCCTCTCTCCATACCTGGTGAGAGCACAGAAGAAGAGAAAAAGATAATAGAAGTGGGCAGGGGCATGGTTTCCCTCTGCATTCCACTCAGTCCAGAAGAAGCATGAGATGAGACACACAAATCTGTTTTCTCAACAGACTGTTGGAGTCTTACTGTGCAATTCTAGTGTTTATATTTTATTTTCCCCATATGCTCTGACTTTAGAACTTAATTACCACCCTACCCCCAGCAAGATCAAGGTCATTAATTTATTCTCCCCTGAACCAAATTCTGATGATTATTTCTATAGCTGAGTAGCAAGGCTCCTAACCCCAGACAGCTCTTGGAGCACCCTTGTTCTTGCCAGCTCACTCAAATGCACTGCTCTCTCTTCCCTTCTCCCTGCTTCTTAGGCATACATGCATGTGTATGGTCTCTTTCTGAGTTGGTTTTGGTGTATGCTCTTCTGTTTTGCTTTAGAGAGCGAGAAACATCGATTTGTTGTTTCACTTACTAATGTATTTATTGACTGACTCTTGAATGTGCCCTGACCAGAGAGAGATCAAACCCACAACCTTGGTATATTGGGATGATGCTCTAACCTACTGAACTACCAATCTGAGTTGGTTTTAACTCATCTCTCTTCCATACATGCTCTACTCAGTGGGATTAGCTCTGGGACTTTACAAATTATACCTTTTCTGGCCAGCAGCTTCCTTTTTAGGTCTGCTGGGGTACAGGGTTCCAACTTGAGATCAGAGGCAGGAGGAGAGGTAACTAGTTTCTCATTTGCTTCCTAATCTGTCAGCATCCCCCACCCCCAGGGATAACTCTTCACCCTGGGGGCAGCAACTGGTTACAACTGTTTGCATTTTGCAATTTCTTTGTATTCCCAGCATGGTTTCTGAGTGCCCCCTTCAGAGACTGGTCCAGCACAGCCAGTCAGCCAGCCAGCCCGCACACCCGCGTCAGAGGTCTGGGGCCCGCCTCCGCCAAGTATTTACACTTTCATTATCCTGATTTCTTTCCTTTGTTTTCCCTGCCCTAAAGGTATAGCAACTGCCTGCAATTTGCTAACTCTGTAAAGCTCAGTACCCCTTTGCACCTCTTGGATTGTCAATCACCTGATTAACAAGTGATGGTGATCAGGACATGCTAACCCCCACATGCAATCCCTTGGCATTGTGACTATTTTAAGCTGGAGGAGTTTGAGGGAACTGAGGCAGAAAGTTCACTATGACCTCCTCTCTGATCACCCTCCTTCCCCGAAACAGGTCGTAAGCACCTCATGGGAGAGATGCCCTTTCTATGCCCAGGGAAAAGGAGCATCCTTAGTTCCAAAGACAATGGGGCACCAGGAATCTCAGCAGGCCTTTTTTTTTTTAATTGTTGTTGTATTACATCCATCCCCTTTTTGCTCCCCTCTGTCCCCCTCCCCACCCACCCATTCCCCCCCAAAGTCAATCCCACCTGTTGTCCATGTCCATGGTTCCTTTATACCAGGTTCTTATCTAAGCTGCTC